>PVKB01005695.1:0-48433 GCA_004027205.1 Ctenodactylus gundi
TGTGAGTACAGGATGCTTAGAGTTACAGAAGTCACTTCAGCACTGAAGCACCAAACTCTGAAGCTGACTCTGGGAAGCTGAGGCAGGAGGATGGTAAATTTGGGCCCAGCCTGGGTAACTTTCTGACTTAGAAAGACCTTGCCTCAAAATGATAAATAAAATGGGCTGGGGGTGGAGCTCAGTGTCAGGGCCCTGGGCTTGAGGCTTTCTACCCCCCCGCCACCCCACACACACACCCACACACAGACACACACACACAGGTTGCTAGCCTCCTGGGGGAGCCATGGAAGGCTGAAGAGGAGAGGTGACATTGGGAGGCCTCTAAGCGTGAGCGGAGGTCGCTTGGTGGGATGCTGGGGAAGCAGCTCCAGGCCGAGGCCTCAGCAGCTACAGCAGAGCTGAGGGGAGGCAGGCTATGGAACAGGGAGGGCAGGTCCGAGCTGAGGGCCTGAGGAGGGGTGCTCACTCAGAGGAGAGAGGATGGTTGTTCTGAGACGCCAGCACTATGGAAGAAGTGTGTGTGAAGTCAGGAGGATTTTGAGAAGGATACATAGACATGAGTCTTTTACTGTAATAATGTAAAAGAATTAAAACCTTTTCCATGGCTTTGAGTCACACTGGGTAAGGGGTCTGTGTGGTGGCTCAGGGACCAGCCTCCTACCCGCTGGCTCATCACCCCATAATTGTCACTTGCAGGACTCCATGGGAACCTCTTTGCCCCAGCTTCAGGAAGAGAATGTGATAAGCGGGTGTTAGAATTTGGACCTGGACTGTCCTCCAAAACCTCATGTATTTGGAAGATGATTGGATCAAGGAGGTCACTGAACCAAGGGGATTAATCTGTGGATATCTCATGCCGTTAAGAGGTAGGGACTGGTGAGGAGAGGTAGATCTCTGGAAGAGGGCTCTGGGAGGGTAGATTCTAATCATGGCTCCTCCCCAAGCTCCTCTCTGCTCCCTGACTGCCACAAAGTGAGTGGCCATCCTTCCCTGTGCCTGTCCGCCATTGCCAGCCAACCATGCATTGACTGAGGCCCCTGGACTGTTACCTAAAATAAACCTTCCTCTCTTAAGTTGTGGTGTCAGGTGTCATGGTGCAGTGAGGGGAAAGTGATTAAGACACTGGGAACTGTGTATCTACGCCCACAGCTTCAAGGAAGTTTCATTTGGCTCATGATTTCAGGGGATTCAGTCCATGGTAAGCTGGCTCCAGGCAGAATTATCATGGTGGAAGGAAAGCTCTTCAGGCAGGAAGCAGAGAAAGAAGGGGAGGAGCCAGGACAGGAACACACCCTTCAGGTCACATCCCGAGTGGCCCACCTCCAACCAGGCCCCGCCCCCTAACAGCTCAATCAGCCAAGAGCTCACTCGTAGATTAATCTACTGTGAGCACAGCACCCCCTGATCCAGTCATCTCCCCCACACGAGGGACGTTGGGGACACTCTAGATCTACTATAGCACCAAGCTCTCAACCACTGAGCCTGCTTCTTCTACTGTTCTTCCTCTCTGCTCATCCGGTGGGCAGAGGGTCAGGAGGGACATCCCTTGGGGAGCTGACAGTGGGAGAATGGAATGCACAGACCCCCTGGAGCAGCACTGGATACTGGGGCCTCCTCGATGGACCTTCCCAGCCACCGTCATCACCTCAGCCCCCTGTAGTCAGACAAACAAGGAGCACCATTCCATGACCAGGAACTAGTGTGTCCAGGATTACCTGCCCTGGCCTGACCCCGCAGCACAGGGCCACCTTCAAGGGCTGCAGACCCCCAGGAGCTACGGCCCAGCTGTGCCAGGTGGGACCTCGTCACTGACACACAGTCTCTGTCATCCATCACGGTGGCCCTGGGGACAAGCGGCACAGCACTGTTCTCATTAACAGACAAGGAAGCTGAGGCACAGGCAGATATACCTCTCATCCAAGGCCCCGGCAGTGGCACAGTAGAGCCACCCTCATTCCCTCTACTGCCCACGAAGGTGACTGAGGCAGTCCTTACTGTCACCAGCCTTGGTCTTCTTCGGGGTCTAAGGGGCTTCTTAGGGGACCCCTGTTAAAATATTGCCAAGTAGTGGCACCAGACTCACTCCCTTTTCTGAGGTCACCTACTAATAATTTCCCTCTGTCCCTCAACATCCTCCCCTCCCTGCCTGGGGCGTGTCCCAGTGTCCCGCCCCAGGCCCCTGGAGGCCAAGGATCTTGTTGGGATACAGCTGTCACCATGACAGGACTTGGGACACGAGGCGGAGGGGGAAGATGTGGACCACCACAGGGACTACCACAGAGGGGCGGGTGGGCGCTTCCTGCCTCTGCCCACAGCCCGGCTCCTGCTTCTTTTACATATACTTTGCAGCAGTGAGTGCTTAAGTGAGTCCCGCCGACTCTCCCTCCCTGGAGACTGGACTAAAAGTATTGTTTAGAAATCTAATATACGGTTTATTTACTCAATTTGTGCTGAGCTCCGCAGTTCCTGCGGCTGGCTCCCCATTACTCCATTAATGCTCCATTACTGAAATTAGGGTTGTAATGGAGGGGAGGGGAGGAGGGGCACTCCTTAAAGGTATAGGTCTTGGCTAATCACATCAGGGGCAGAGGCACAGGGAGGCGGGTGAGGGGTCCCCACAAGAGTCCTGCCTCAATTGATGCCCTCAAAGCCAAAGGGACCAGCCCGGAAGTGAAGTGGCACCAGCCAGTCAGCAGGTGGCTCAGGAAGGCCTGGCCCAGCCAGGCCCTATGCCAGGGAGTGCTATGGTGCCAAGGGAACACACAGGTGCCACACCTGTCCCCCAGGTGAGGCCAGCGGGGGTCAGGGTCACAGCCCCTCATTGCAGCCTCAGAAGTGGGCATGTGCAGTAGAACCCCCTCACATCTGCAGCTCTCAATTCCAGCCCCGAATTCCCCTGGTGTCTCAGCCTCGGCAGGGGACACCCTGAGCTCCCTTGGCTGCCGTCCCCGTTGCTTCCTGTGCCCCTCACTCCAGCCCCCCTGCTCCTTCCCTTCTGGACCCTGTCTCCTCCACAGCAGCCACATCCAGCCTGCACAGCCCTGGTCCTCTTGGCACCCTCCTGTCTAGGTCAATGGCTCATCACTGGGACACAGTGCCCAGCCCACAGTTTAGAAAAGGAGACATTTATTTGGCTCACAGTTTCCGGGGATCCAGTCCATGGTAGACGGCAGGAACATCATGGTGGAAGGGTGTGGTGGGGCACTCCATGCAGCCAGGAAGCAGAGAGAGAAGGAAGAAGCCAAGTACAAGAACAGACCTTCCCAGTCACTCCCCAGTAGTCCATTTCTAAAAATTTTTCTCTGGGCTCCAAGTCTTGGAGGGTTTGGGCTCCGCTGCCTGAGCCTGCAGCCAATTGTGTGACACAGCACGGGTATGTGGGAGAGGATGAGGGGGACCAGGGCCCCAGGGTGCCCTTCCCAGCCACACTTGCAGGGGCCTAAAACATCCCACCAGGCCCCATCTCCTATGAACTTCAGTGCCTCTCAATGGCAGCTTTGCCCTGGGCCTCTGGGTGCCATAGCAGATAAAAAACTGGTCTCTCCTCAGGGCAGGATCAACTGGAGTTCCCAGCAGAGTCCTCAGGGGAAGAAGCCCCCACCCCCACATACAAGATGGGAACTTATGACTGTATGTGTGTCTGTTCTGGTCCCTGCCCCTCTTCTAATCAAGCCACCAGAACATGATCACAAGACGTCACTCCGAGGCTCTTATCTGCTCATCGCAAAGCCTGGATGTCTAAACACCACAGTCAGATGGAGCCCCACCCGCTCAGGGTCTCACACTGGGAGTTCCACTCAGTTTCTGGGTGAGTTTCCAGTCAGAAAACCCTGGGGGGCTCTGACCCAGTCCAGAGTGTCACAAGTCCAGAAGAGACAGAACAGAGATTGGACACCTGTGTACGGTGCTCACTGGGCAGACCTCCGAGTCCTGGCACCGCTGCTCATTAGCCCTGTGATGTTGAGAATGCCGCTTCACCTCGCTGAGCTCTGTGTCCTGGCTCAACACAGGAACTCTGAATCCCTCCTTGTCTTCTGAAGTGAAGCAAGCCTTGGGCCCGACACGGGGAAGGGACTCAGGGGTCGTTCCTGTCTTCCCTCGGTTAGGTCTCTATTGAAAGGTAATCTCTCTCGATTTCCAAATAGGCCTCGGCCTGGGAGACGCTCCTGCGGGGTTTGGGATACTGTTCCTACCCGTCAGTGTGGACAGGTAAGAGGGACTGTCCTACGGGTATTGAAGATAGGGCAATCATGACAAGAAGGGGCATAACCACAGAAGCAAATGAATCACCACCACTTACTCCTGAGTCCTCAGTGGTGGGCTGTGCTGGTTGTTGCTTTGGTCCAGGGTCCTTTCCAGACTTCACCTTGAGGCATTTTGGGTCTCCAAAGAGGACAAAGGGCAAAACAGGCAGGGACTGGACATGCGGAAGAGGTCGCACCAAACACGGTCCCACCCAGGGCTCTGTATTAATGTAACTGACTGCCCAGGAAGCCCACTGTGGTCCTATAGAGATTGTCACTGATGGCTGTTCCCTAAGGAGCCCTGCAGAATCCAGGTGACCTGGGCCTAGCCTGGCACTCACACAAACCCCACTGTATGTGCCCCTAACTCTCTGAAGCCAGCACGGGCCTCTCTCTTGCCCCTCTGGTTGACTACAAGATCCTACTCAGGGTCCTTCAATAGCTCAACCTCTTGGTCTTTGACTTCAATGCAGGCTACTTTGCTGAGCCCCGGTGGGCACAAACAAGGGGTGGGCATCACTCCCCCTAGTCTCCCTTAGGGGTCTCAGCCCCAGTGCAGCCTCCAGGCCAGACACTGGCCCTGCGTGTGTCCCCAGAGGCTGACCTCAGCTACTCCGTGACTCACCCTGCTTCCTGGGCCTCAGTGGAGGCTGTTGTTGGCCCAGCACTCTGGCCTGGACAGAGACACAGGCGTGCTACATGCTGGCCCCAGCTCCGGGCTTCTTGCAATGGCGGCTGGGCCTTCGGGAATCCTCGGGGGCCTATCTTCTGGACAGTCACCTATCTCCTGTGTAGTCCTGGCTCATAACCTCCTGCGGCATCTGGCCCGATGCCAGCGCCCTGCTTCTTGGTCTATTAGGATGAGAAGGGAGGGACAGAGAGTGGGAGGAGAGTGACAGAGGATGGAAAGCCGGGAGGGAGCTTATCTTCTGCAAGGACATCCCTGCCTCTCCGCACAGGGTCAGAACGGCGGATCCAGCCTCACAGACACCTGCACGCCTCCTGGGACAACACAGAGCAAGAGGATGTGACGTGTTCGGGGCCACAACATTCCTGCCTGATACGGGCATCGGAACCAGCACCTGGCAAGGCAAATGATAACAGGGACATTTTTTTGAGATGTTTCTAACATCAGGCTCTCACTTGTGACTTTTTTAAAATTCACATTCTTTTACTGACTTATGTTTGCGATACGTAACAGTCACATTCAGCTTGGGGAGCTGGTGCATGCACGTCTGGCATCTTGATCCTTTTCTGTTCCCCTCCCGGCCCCCTCACCCCTCCCCGGAACCCTCCTCCCTCCCCTGTTCCCCTCCCTCCTGCCACCTGTCCTTTCCTTTGCTCCTTCTATCTTGAGTTTCTCTTACCAGAGGAACCATATGATACTAAACACCCCCAGCCCCTTTTGGGACTCTTTCCAAGTAGAAATGACTTGTTTGCTTTTGACAGAAGACAACAGTGAGGCCAGAAAGGTGGATCCTTGTGCCCCACCCCAGCCCATCAGGGCAGCTGCGTCATCTCTGAATTCCCAGTGACACAGGCTGGAAGAAGAATCCTGACCTAACCTGGGCAGGGCAGTGCCAGGGTAGAGGCTACGCCATGGAGCCCAGGCCTGGGGTGCACACTTGCCGTGCATAGCACATGAGCCCCGTTAGTTAGGTGACCCACTTGAGAAGCCCAGGACAGTAGAGATATGGGCATTGACATCATTACTCCACAGGGAAAAGCCTGGATCTGCACTTGCCTATGAGTAAAAGCAGACAGCTTTCAGCAGAACCCAAAGAGGCAGGCTGGTCATCAGGCAAGCCGAGACAGGAGGATCGCAAGTTCAAGCCCCTCCCAGGCAACCTAACAATCGAATGACATCCTGTCTCAACATGACTGGGCCAGCTAAACATTGTTTTTAATAACTTGAGATGTAGAGAAATGGACAGAGTGCCTGCTTGGCTGGCTGGCTGCTCCAGCACTGTCATGTCCACCTTTCTACAAAGATCACACAAGAGGAAGAGCCGTGTGGCCAGCAGTGGCCTGATGTCCTCAGACACCACCCTCCTGAGCTGTGGCCCCTCATGCCTGTTGACTTGGCTGGTTCTGTTTCTCACCTTACCACCTTACCACATCTAGTTCATTCATTAGTGAACAGCTCAAGAGTTTAGTCCCACTGTGAGGTCCACCCCCAACCTAACAAGGTGATCAAGTCCAGGGCCTTTGCACTAAACTCTATCCTCAGCTCATTTTTAAAATTTTGATCTTGCGACAGTCTCATTATGTCACTAAGTTGCCCAAGCTGGCCCCAAACTTGCAATTCCTGCCTCAGCCTCCCAGAGTGCTAGATGACAGGCCTGTGCCACTGGCTCTGCTCTGACACTTCTGTGCAACTTCTTATGTTTGGATTATTCAATAAATTCTGGAATATCTTCCAAACCCCGTTCTGAGTATACAGACATCTCTTAGTCCAACAACCATGAGAGTAGATGTAATCCATTCTACACCAAAACTTGTACAACCACTGAGGTAAGAGTCAAGCTGCTTAAATAATTTGTCTCTTAATTAAGAAATGAAAAGCCAATCCACTAAGGGGGAAAAAGTATTTACAGGTCATATACCTGCTGTGAAACTTATGTCCAGAACATAATAATAATTTTTTTTTTCCATAAAGGATATTGGACCCAGAGCCTTCACACTTAACTATGTGTTCATGGCCTCTTCTTACTCTTTATTTGAGAAAAGGATTTGCTAAATTGCTAAGTTTCCTAGGCTTGGTTTGAACTTTCAACTCTTCTGCCTCAGCCTCCCACAGCGCTAAGATAACCAGCCTATGCCAACAATGCCTGGCTAACATCCCTGGCAACTCAATAGTAAGAAGACAAAGAGACCAATTTGGAATGGGCCAGGTTTGTCCCACATGTGAATGACTACTTAGCCTGTGAAAGCATGCTCGACATTACTAACCACCAGGCCACCACCGTGAGAGGCCTCCACCTCCCACTTGGTGTTTCCCACTAGGCTGGCTGCGATGGAAATGTGGACAGTATCAAGTGTAGACAAAGGCTTGGGAGACACTGCTTGGCTGGTGGGACTGTGAATGGTGGCACCATTTTGGAAGAACTTGGAATTTTAATGAAAAGTTAGATGCTTACCATGTAACTTACCACATCCACTGCTAGGTCTGTACCCAAGAGAAAGAAAACATCTCCTCACACAAAGGTTCGTATGTTAATGTTTACAGAAGCATTGATCATAAATGGCCAACACTAATACCACCTAAATATCCATCAGCTTGTGAGTAGAGAAAATCTGGTATATCCATACACAGAAATACAAGGCAGCCATCAAAAAGGAAAATCAATGCTAATGTGGGCTACCACATATATTAACTCACAAGTGCCAGGCCAAGGGAGAGAAGCCAGACACAAACACTGTGTTCTACTTATGTGAAACTTCTAGAAGAGATAAATCCATAGAAACAGGAAGCAGGAAGTAGGTCAGGAGCTGTGAGGGGCTGCCCAAGAGTGTCTGCAAATAGTTATGAAGGGACTTTCTTTAGAAAGATCAAAGTGTCTCAAACTGGATTGAGGTGATGTTTGTATACCCTATAACTTTACTAATAACTTTATTAACTGCAAGTAACAGTATGCTTATGATGGGTAGAGTTCACAGTATGTAAGTTATACCATGACTTTAAAAAATAACTTGTAATGATGTTTCAAAAACACATTATCCTCCCAAGTCTATCTCCATATTTCTCTCATTCTCTTTTATCTTGCTCTGTTTTTACAGTTTGCATTTTCCCGATGAGAGAAGCCGTGGGTGACTTACCCTTTTGTGCTTAGCATGATGGTCTCACGATGCACTCAGACTCACTTGGGGACCTGGGCTGGGAGGAGACAGGGGGATCAGGAAGGGAGGGGAGGAAGGTGATCACGGTGTGACATGTCACGTTTAGGCACCAGTTTCCCGGTGGATGGAATTGTTGTGTACCCCGAACACCTCCCTGTGCAAAGAGCCATCTGGGGAAACGTGGGCTCGGATACTGCTGGGATGTTGCTGGTGGCCGTCTCCCTGACGCAGGAGCAGGAGAGGTCTGGACGTGTGCTTGGTGCTCCCCAGGATCGCGGAGCTGAGCTGACAGCACTTCACAGAATCGCGGTTCCGCAGGTTGGAGGCTCTGCAGTGTCTCCAAGCGCTGCCGCCCCGGTGAGTGTGAGCCTTGTGGGGTGGACAGCCCATCAAAGGCAGCCGCCCGGGGACCGTGTTGTGACAGGGATGGCTGACACCACAGACAAAGAGCTGCGTGTCCAACACTGCCCAGAGCAGCCCGCCCCACCCAGCAAGCTGCTGAAAGGACAAGAGTGGAGGAATTTGCTGAATGTGTCACCTCGACAGCCAGAGCAAGCCCCGCGACCTTCCTGGTGCCCTGGGCGCACCGTGGAGATTAGTAGAGGAATGCAGGTCTGGCCAGACATCCAAAGACTTCAGGGCCGCTCGTCCAGGAGTGGGCCAGGGAAAGGCGCTCAGCTCTTTGCTGCTATCGATATTAAAAGTATTTTTTCCCCACAATTTAGAAAGGTGTCAGAAAACAGGACAAGGAAGGAATAGCACCGTGGTCAGAGCGCTTGCCTGCCAAGCAAAAGGCCCTGAGTACAGCTCTTGAGCACCGCGTAAGCCGGCATGGTGCTGCACACCTGTAACCCCAGCACTCAGCAGGCTGAGGCAGGAGGATAGTCTTTGAGGTCAGCCTGGGCTACATAGGGGGTTCAGGAGTAGCCTGGACCACAGGGTGACAGCCTGTCTCAAGAAATTAAAAAGGGTTAGGTGAATTTGTATCTGGGCAAGAGAGACTTACCAGTGTGGGTGTCCTGGCAGTGGTGTGCGGACACGGTCAGCTGGCCCTGGTGCTTAGCGCAGCTCTCTGCTGAGTTAAGCCAGGCACAAACTTGGAGAGCCTTGGGAACAGTGCAGTGAGGCTTTCTGTGGCGCTACAGCGGGTTTTGTGCTGTGGATACAGAGCCGTACCCCAGCCATCACTGCTGACCGCCTTTCCGGACCGTAACCAGTTTTGTGTTTATTATAAGACTTATTTCAGATTTTCTGACTACCTGTAGATACTTCTCTTCTTCGGATTCATCTTTGAATCAGTTATAACCCTATAAATCCTCTCATTTTTTCTTTTTCTTTTTTTCCTTTTTGGGAGGAGTTTCTGGGTGTCAAGCCCAGGGCCTCGACACGGAGCTCCATCTCCAGATCCATTTTTATTTTCGATTTGAGGCAGGGTCTCGCTAAGTCCCCGAGCTTGCCGCCTCCTGCTTCAGCCTGCCCTCTTCTTGATGGGTGAGACAGCGGGAATCACTGGCTCATTTTCCCTTTAGGCTGGCACAAGGAGTCACAGTGCAATTGTTGACTGTTCCATTTTAGCCCCTTTGCTGAGCACCGTTCCAGTTCACTGCTAGGGTGACCACAAGTCCTAAACTCCAAGTGGTGACCTGGCATCTGCTCAGACAGCTGGGGGGCCTCCAGGTCCCCACCGAGTAGCCCTTTACCCCGGCTCCTTCTCCGCCACAGTCCAGCAGGCCCTTCTCCCCAGGACGCTCTGTGTTTTGAGGTTTCCCGACGCCCTCCATACCTTCTGGGCTCCTGGTGCTTCCAGACCACAGTGACAATCCAGGCAGGGAGCCAGGCCTGGTGGCACAGACCTGGGGCCCCCATACTCTGGAAGGCTGAGACAGGAGGGTTGCAAGTTCAAGCCCAGCTTGGGCAATTTAGTAACTGAAGTGAAATCTGCTCTCAAAAAATCAAAATTAAAAATGCGCAGGGGATAGAGCTTGAAGTAGTCTCGATCCCTGGAGCCCCACCCTCTGCACAGGAATCCAAGCAGGGGCCACAGTGAGGACAGCCACTGAGGGACCACAGGGTGGAGCTGGTGGCCGTGTGTGTGTGGGGGGGGGGGAGGGGACTTGTCTAGGCATGAGGGGCAGATCGAAGGAGCAGGAGGGGGCAGGAAGGGAGGTGGGAGGACTTTGCTGGGAGAACGGTCCCAGACCCGAGGCTGCTGGCTCAACGCCCCCACCGCCGACATGAAAAAGTGCTGATCAGAGCTGTAGTGTCATAGCCCCCTGCCTGCATCCCTGGCCAAGAACATGTCACACGATGTCAGAAAGAAATAAACCTGGCTGTGGCGAGCAGGTGGGATTTGGGGAGTACTTGATGCTGCAGTGCCACCAAACAGACCCAGACTAATCCCTGTGGACAGTCAGGGACGTCTACTCCGGGTCTTTGTTGCAGAAAGAAAAATAAAAACATCAAAAATCACCCACGCATTTTATTTGAGACAGAAAGTGACCTAGAGAAGGAGGAGAAAAGTGGCATCAAGTTTGAAACAAGATCAGTCAGGAGGTGGAGGCGTGCTCGCCGATCCCAGTACACCTTGTGGACAAGCCTGGCAGACTTCTCACATGCTTAATGCAGATGAGAAGACCAGAGAAGCCAGCCAAAGGATTTAGTAAGAAATCCCAGCACCAAGAAGCAGATTAAAGCAAAAACACAGGACAAGCGGTGAACATTTTCAAGACAATGGGTATGCCTGTGAGACACATTAAAAAATCCTGATTAAATCACAGATTCTAAAAAAAAAGTATAAAGAGTCAAGCCTCATTATTTAAAAAGTTGAGAATCTGAACAGAGAGAAGAAAAAGCCCAGAAGGAAGAGAAAACATTGCTCTAGGTACTGGGGTGGGCAGCCCCACGGGAGGCCTCTTCCAGGTAGCCCTCTCTCCTGGGTTCCTAAATAAAGTACCCTCCTTGCACTTAAAAATTAAAGAACAGTAAGGATAACTCCAACAGAGAAACTTACTGGCATATTCTTTCATCAAGAAACACAAAATTCCCTTTTAATAACTATTCCAGAGAGAAAGGAGGGCCATGGGAATTTTCCGAATTTACTTTGAAGAACTAGCGGAGCCCCACAGCAGCCCTGATGTAGGGGTACATAATGAGAGTGCCTCAGGCCCAGCACAAAGCTGCGTAAATGGGGTAACCCTGTCTAAAATGCTAACCAGCCAAAGCCAGGACTAGAGGAAAAACAATATGCTGGGAGCTGGGCCCAGGGCATAGGCCTGCCACCCCAACACTCTGGGAGGCTGAAGCAGGAAGATTTTGAGTTCCAGTCTAGTCTGAGAAAGTTGTGACCTAGTGAGACCCTGCCTCAAAATAAAAATGCAAAAAATGGTCCAAGGATGTAGCTCGGTGTAAAAGCCCAGGGTTGAATCCCCAGTACCCCCAAAATTCTCCTCAGGGATATCATATATCTGGAATTTAAGCAGACATGTTGGAGATTGCTTACCTATGTTCTAAATATTTCCTGTTAACGTTACTCCTTGATGTTTTATATTGCTAATTATCATTGAAATAAGATATTTTCTGCCATTTATATATATGTATGTTCTCACTGGTGTTTGCTCTAATATAGGAAAGCTATTTTCTGTACAAATTTATTTGTTAACAAGCCACTTTATTTAATATTTCTTAGATTTGATTTAAAGTTTTTTTCCAGGTAGACTAATTTAAAGTGGTCTCCTCATCTTCCTCCACATCCCTTGGCCATGCAGGCTTTGTGAGCCTACTCCCGCAGCCCAGATGCCTCCCCTATATCGGAGAGGTTTTAAAGAATGGATTATGAGGAGAGAATTACTGTTTTTGTTGGTTTTGTTTTGTAATGGAATTGGGTTCAAGGCCTTCTCACTGAGCTCCATTCCCAGCCTATTTTTATTTTTATTCTGAGACGGGTCTCTCTAGGTCACCAAGTTACCCAGGCTGGGCTTGAACTCACGCTGTTCCTGCCTTAGCCTCCTAGAGTGCTGGGATATTGGGTGTGCGACACCTGGCTTGGTGAGAACTACCTGTCTTGCTGCATTAATTTTGATTTTTTAAAAAATACATTAAAGTATTGTTTTTCTTGCACACTGTTTTTTGGTGCCTTCGTAAGTTTTGCACCTGAGTCAAGGACTTCAGTGACTTTCCTTGGCCCTGCTCCCCACCAACCCCTGTACCCTCCACCTCCCCAAGCAGCACCCCTCCAGGGCCTGCTCTGTGTACCCACAGCCAGGTGCAGCCAGGGGATTAACCTGGGGCAAAAGAAAGAAGGTAGGAAGCTGAGCATCCCAGCACTCTGGGAGCTGAGGCAGGAGGATCCCAAGTTCAAGTCCAGTCTAGGCAACTTAGTGACTTAGTGAGACCCTCAAAATCAAAAATAAAAAGAAGCTGGAGTTGTGTTGTAAATTAATGTGAAGGCTCTGGGATTGAAAAAAGACTTAAAAATTAAATTAAAAAAAGCAGGCAGGAGCACAACTGCTGTTTGTAGGGGCAGGTGAAGGCCCCTCCCTTCCCTTCCTTCCCTGACTCACCTGTGGGGCACAGTCCTGAGGCCTGGAGAAGCCAGGTCACAGTAGACCCAAAGCTGAGAGCCACACGGCAGAGCCGGCGGAGCCCTTACATGGAGGAAGACCATCCTCTGTCAGGGTGGCGGGACGTGCTCTGCGCAGCTCAGAAGCCAACCTTGTCCTCATCTGTTCAGATGGGTCTGACTGCTGTGCCCATTTTGTAGATAAGGAAACTGAGACTGTGAAGACTGCATAGCTCGGTAGTGACAGATCAGAATCTGAGACCAAGACGCCTGACACCAGAGTCCCAGCCCCTCATCCTGCGTTGCTAAATGCCCCACTCCCAGAACACTGCCAAGCCAGAGCTGAGGGCCTGGAGTCCTAGATTTCAGTTGTTCTTCTGCAGCCCCCATCGAAAGCTTCCCCAGCATGCTCAGGGCCTTTTCCCAAGCACCACTGGGAAAAGAGGTCTTGGTTACTTCCCAAACTTGGTTCTGTCTCCAACTACCCAGGGGCACCAGCGTGACTCCTCTGCTGGGTCCCCAAGGGTGACCCAATGCCCTCACTGGGACAGAAAGCACCTGCTCCTCCCACTGAGAGTGGTGGGCAGGGGAGGGGGTGGTCTACTTCTCTGTACAAGGTCCCATCCAAATCCCTCTGCTATCCAGGCCTGGAAAGAGGCTGAGGCAGGAGGATCACAAGTTGGAACCAGGCTGGACAACTTAACAAATTGGCAAGACCCTGTCTCAAAATTTAAAAAAGGAATAGAATTAAAAGAGTTGAGGGTATAGCTAAGTGTGAAGGCCTTGGGTTCAATCTCTAATATAAGAAAAAAGAATGAATGAATGAATGAATGAATGAATGAATGAAAGAGAAAGGAAGGAAGGAAAGAAGGAAGGAAAAAAGAAAGGAAAGATGAGAGCGTGAAAGAAAGAAAAAGAAAATGAAGAAAAGAAAGGGCTCATCCATTGCCATAGTAAGGTAGAGCCTGGGACCTGGCGTGACCCAGGGCACTTGGCTTCTGGTGGCTGACTTCACCCTCTTGCTCTGTGTGTGGCCCCCTGGGGTTGGGTCACGCATAAGGGGTTCATGCCCACATCTTTTCTGCCTAACTCCTACTGCAGCCGCCAACTGCACCACAGGCTCAGAGGCAGTTTCTCCCCATTAGGGGTGGAAAGGCTCTTCCATCCCCTGCTGCGCCCTGGATGACCTTGTCCCAGCACTAATGCATGCGATGGCACCAGGCCTTCTGGCCCGAGTCGGACCGTCGCCAAGCATAGGCGGAAATCCCATTTTTACTCACATTCAACTTTTCCACAGTCCACTTCTCTGCGGCCTTTTGATCTTGAGGCCGCCGTGTTTCATCTGGACTGAGTCCTTGAATTACTTTACTTCTTCTTTGGAGACTCTTAAAGAATTTGATGCACTTGCTCTCATGAATCAACTCCACTATCTCTGGTGCCAACCAAGGCTTAGCATGCACAGCAGGGAGCACCACCAACTCATGTGCTGGTGTCCCACAGGAAGAATGGCCAGTGCTGTTTCATCCTGAGTCTGGATGGTCCTAAGTCTGTCTACTGCCTGTCAGACCCAGGAGAGTCTGGGTCCCGCCTACAAAATGCAAGGGTGACATCCGGCCCTCTTGTCAAGTCAGATACCTAAAGCAATTATTACACATGGCTAGTGACGACATCAGAAATCATGGTTAGTCTTGGAGACAATGTTCAGACAGTCCCACAACAGGTGGGCAAACAGGTGTTATGGTTTAGATCTGGAATATCCTCAAAAGCCTCATGTATGTGGATATTATGGATTATCTGTGGACTTCGCATACTGTTAAGAGGTGGGGCCTGGCTGGGTGGGGTGTATTGCTAAAAGTGTGGCTGATTGTTGAGGGTGTGGTTGATTGCTGAGAGTATGGGGGATCACTGAGGATGTGGGGGTCATTTAGGGTGTGGGGATCACTGAAGGTGTGGCAGATCACTGAGGGTGTGGCCTGGAAGGATACATTTCTGCCCTGGCTTCTTCCCAATTCCTGATCCTTCCTCCGGTGATGCTGTGAGCAGCTGCTCTCTGCCAGCCGCCCATGAGTGGACTAGGACCTCTGAAACTGTGAGATAAAATCAACCTCTCCTCCCTTAAGTTGTGAGAGTCCAGTGTCATGTCCCAGCAACAAGAAAACACCTAAAGTAGATATGGAGTTATGGATCACTTTTATGGTGACTACTAGATTGTGTTTCATGTGGTCATTGGTGGCTTCCAGGACTGGAGTGGAAGTGTGTGGTTATGATTCTCAAAGTATAAGTCGACACCTCAGGTTCCTGGGCTCCTCTCCACTTATGGTGACAGATGCAGAGGCAGGGATTCAGGGCAGACTGAGGAATTTGGTTTATTCACTTGGATCCTCACCTGCTGTGGGACAGGCAGGACCCAATGAGGTTTTTTTTCTGTGCATGAACAAAAGGACAGTGTTATTGGCTGTAAGCGCAACCTAATGGTAGCAATGGCACATTGTTCAGGATAAATATGGCAGATATTTACATTTTCAGACACTTTACCTGACTGGGTGACCAGACAAAGGCGGAATGGGGGAGGAGGGATAAAGGTCATAGCATTGTGATAAACTTGGCCCTGTGCCAATGCCTTGGATCTCATTGGGAAGATTATACATCCTGCCAATAGGGAAAGGCAGGGGGAGGGACCTGCAACTTAAGAATTTAAATCTCCATCCATCATATTTTCGGTGTCCTGTGTGTTCCACAGCAGATGAGGATCCAAGTGAATAAACCAAGTCCCTCAGTCTGCCCTGAATTCCTGCCTCTGTGTCTGTCATAATAATTAAATCCCCATATTCTGTCCTCCATGTCTCCTATGTCCATCCCTTGTTTGGACAGGTAAACGCCTTTGAGCCATTTCTAACAATTTGGGGGCTCGTCCGGGATTTACATGCCTGCTGAAGAGGGACACCCTAAGAAGAGGAGAAAGTACCCATCTAGTGTCTAGGTGGCCTGCTTTGCCTGGGGTTGGGGGCGTTTAACCTCTCACAGAGCCATGAAAAGCCTGAGACAGTTTAAGTTTGGACACAGTAAAGATGCTGCTAAAAGAATAGAAAACTGTGGTCAGGAAAACTTCATGTGTGGAAAAAGGTAGGAAGGTTGAGGAAGGTTAATCCTCATAGTACTGCCTTGGTGACCAGGGAATACCCTCTGTAATTGGGGGAACTTTGGCATTTGTAAGAAACCCCCAAGAAGGAGGGTGGGCAGGTTTGAGCATTCTTCAGCTGAAAGACTCAGAATCAATTTGCTTGAGAATGGGAAGTAAAAATTCTAGGTCTACGGTTGAGAAAATGGATTCCCAGGAAGAATCAGAATTCTCTCAAATTCCCCAGGATAATCCACTGAGGTGAATGTTAGAATTCTGGGAGGCTTATTCTTGTACAAGGAGTAAGAAAAAAAAAACAAAAAATGATTAAATATTGTTGTTTTATCTGGACTAAGGAGGCAATTCATGGGCCATTGGTCTTCTGGCCACAGGATGGGTCACATGAGGACTGGACCTGCCATGCCCTGGTCCTCTGTGTAAGCAATAAAACCTCAAGGACACCAGAAGAAAAAGATTATGCCCTCTGTTGGCTGCCCAGGGAACTCACCTTGTTTCCTCTCCATACCCAGAAGGAAAAGCCTTGGGATCCCATCTGCCACCTTCCTCCAACCCACTTAGAAGCACAGAGGGTATCTCAGGAAGGTAGGGAGGAGTCAGAAGGGAACATTGAGGAGAAGGCCTCTGTGGAGCAGGGGCTGTCTGCCTCTCTCCAGCCATACCCCAGTCTTAGAAGGGAACTGGAACAATGCAAGAAGAATACAAAAAGCTTTCCCTTCCCAGTGGGGAATGACAAAAAGAGTTCCCATGTGCTCCCACTTAGGGAAGTTCCCATGGGGCTGAGGAAATAGAATCGCTAATGTTCCACTCACCAGCATGAAGGTGAGAAGCTTCAAACAGAAATGAAGCCTCTGTTAGAGGGCCCCCTGGATTTAGCGGACCAAATTGATCAGTTTCTAGGTCCTAATGTATACACCTGGACCGATTTAATGTCTATTATGAGCATCTTGTTCACGGGGGATGCAAGGGGTGTAATCCAGGGAGCAGCAATCACTATTTGGGAGAGAGAGAGTCCTCCAGGCAGCCTGGGCCAATCAGCTGAGAGTAAATTCCCTAATAAGAATCCTGGCTAGAATAGTAATAACCTGGAGGACAGAGCTCAAATGCCAGACCTCAGGGAGTTAGTTAAAAAGGGGCCAGAGAGTCAGCTCCAAGGGCCCAAAATATTGCTAAGGCTTTTGAGCTACACCAGGAGAAGGAGGAGACCCCAGGGGCCTTCCTAAAGGGTTTCCGGGACACGATGAGAAAATATTCAGGTCTGAATCCCCAGGACCCAGTAGGGGGAGGTCTCCTAAAAGTTAACTTTGTAACTAAGAGTTGGCTGGTTATTGCAAAAATAAATAAATAAATAAATAAATAAATAAATTCACGAAAATTGAATCCAATCGAGTAGAGAAAAGCAAAGCTGGAAAATGGCCACAGGCGGAGCAGAAATGTTATAAATGTGGAAAGCCAGGCCACCTTAAGAGGGAATGCACCCTGTGGACAAGGGAGGAAGAAGTGAATACACTTAAGGCTCTTGATGAAGAATAGGGGTGTGAGTGGTTCCCCACAATCAAGGGCTCCCACCAGGAGCCCCTGATAAACCTAAAGGTAGGACCTGAAGAGGAAGAATCAACATTTTTAGCAGACACAGGCTCTAGTAAGTCCTCCTTAATATTCAAACCACAAGGAACTAGACTTCTGCCAGAGAGACTCCGGGTAATGGGAGTAAAAGGAGGATTCCTGGTTCCTATCATTGAAAATTAAATATGAAATTGAAGCAATAGAGGGGTGTTTCTTGTATCTCCCTGAAGCAGGAATTAATCTCCTGAGGTGGGATATCATTATGAAGTTAGGACTAAATTTTGAAGTCATGGATGGCCAGATTAAAATATGCATGGCATATTTAACAGCAGAGGAGGAAAGCCTAATAGACCCTGATGTCTGGGCAAAGGACAGAAATCAGGGAAAATTACAGATTCCTCCTTAAAACAACGGGGGGGGGGGGGGGGGGGGGGGAGTCTGAAGGAGGCAGTATTCCATCCCAATAGAAGGCAAAAGAGACCTCCAGCCTGTAATTGAGGGCCTGATCAGAGATGGGCTGGTGGAACCCTGTGTGTCACCGTATGCTAAATACTCTGATACTTCCTGTTAAAAGGTCAAATAGGTCATAGATACTAGTTCAGGATTTAAGAGTTAGTAATCAAATAGTACAAAGCCAGTTGTTCCAAACCCATATACTCTTTGAAGTAAGATTCCCACAGACCACAGATGGTTTAGTGTGATAGATTTGAAGGTTGCTTTCTGGGCCTGTCCATTGGACCCAGAATGCAGGGACCTGCCTTCAAATGGGAAAATTTAATAAATGGAGGAAATTACAATAATGGTGTATGGTGCTTCCATAGGGATTCACAGAAGCACCTAACCAAATTGGCCAAATACTTGAGTCCATATTGGAGGAGTTTACCTCTACCTCAGGGACTAATCTTTTACAATATGTGGATGATTTAATGCTGTCAGGAAAAACTAAACCTCAGGTTTCAAAGTCTACAGTAAATCTGCTATACTTCCTGGGTTAAAAGGAATTAGGTATCTCAAAAAGTAAGTTACAATTTACTGAGAGGGAAGTTAAATATTTAGGTCACCTTATTAGTCAGGGGAAACAAAGGATTAATCCAGAGAGGATTGAGGGAATTATGAGTTACCCCAGACCAAAGACAAAAAGGGAACACCTCAAATTTCTAGGATTGGTGGGTTATTATAGACTCTGGATTGACTCTTATGCATATAAAACTAAAATCTTTTATCTTAAGTTGCTGGAAGAAGAGCCAGAACCCCTCTGATGGTCCATGGAAGAAGTAAGCATGCTGGAAGAGTTTAGACAATCTCTGATTACTGCCCCCGTTCTAGCACTCCCATCTTTTGAGAAACCCCTCCACCTGTTTGTTACAGTGGACTGAGGCACAGCAGTTGAGCAGTTGGGGTGCTCGCCCACGACTAGGAAGGAAAAAGGCAGCCAGTTACATTTATGTCAAAATTATTAGATCCAGCTGTACAGATGGCAGAAAAAGGCTAGACTCATTACACTCAAAGGCATCCATCCTACCAGCTAAGAGAAGCAATGGACATCAGACGCACACTCCAATAGCATAACATTAACACTAAAAAGGTCATAGTACTAATTATGGGTCTATTTATAAAGGCTATTGATTGTATTCCTACAAATGTTGCAAAGACAAGTCCTGTGCTCCTTTAGCCACTCAGTTTAATGTTAGTCTGGTTTTCCCTTGTGAAAACGTAACTAAGCATGAATTCCAAAATGTCAATAAGGCAGATAGCAAGAGATTACAACAGGTTATAGAGAAAGGGACTGCCCACAAAACACTTGGTGCCTGGTTGGAATGGATTAAACATTCTGTACATGCCCTCAATAAGGGCACCTATTGTACACGTGTAACAGGATGCCTGGAGGGTCAAGTCACGCTGTTTCCTGTTGAAGGGACCTCTGACTCCATGGATTTGGGATGGATATGTGTTTTCCTTCTTATAGGATAACATGGTCTGGGGTAACAAGTCCTGCTGGATGCTGTCACTACAGTTCCCAGAGGCTAAGGGTCCAAGGCAGGGAATCCCAGAAGTCATTGGGCCCCCACTCCCTGACACTATCCCTCTCCAGGCAGAGAGGGAAAGTTAAAGTTCACAGAAAGCATATCTTGATGTGATGAAGGCCTGTCCTTTGAGGGATTAAACAACCAGTCTGCACTGACCGGGGCCTTAGCAAATGTCTAGTGGTATTGCAGTGGGCATTGCTTGAAAACCTCCTGGCTGACTGGAGGGGAAACCTGTACTTTGGTCCAACTGGCTCTCCATTCCACTCTGGCATACCAGCCTCAGCAGCCTTTCCAAGCCCCAGCTCTATTTCGGGGTAAGAAAAGATTTATAGTCCCTAATGGATCTTTTAGCCCCTATATCAGAATTCCCCAAGATGTTCTTAATAGTAGACTCAACGCTGAAAGTCACACAATCAAAAGATTTGAATTAATACTATGACTTATGGCTAACAAAAATATAGAGTGGGTAAATGATGTCTACTATAACCAACACAAATTCATTAATCATACAAGGGATGCTGTCAAGAACATATTTAAACAACTAGGTGTGACCAATAGAATGATGTGGCAAGACAGGTTAATGTTGGACAAGATAGTAGCTAACAAAGGGGAGTTTATGCTGTGTTGGAAGGGCAGGTTTATTTAGTTCATAGGTCTGAGGTCTCATTCCATGCATGCTTGGCTAGCAATGGCCAAGGGACTGGTGAGGAATTTAGCTGAAGAAAAGCTGGTCCCTGCATGGTGACAGGAAATAGATCCTGGGGAGGAGCTGTGGCAAGAGTACATACCTTCTCAGTGGGGCCTGGTGGCTCAGGCCTACCATCCCAGCACACTGGGGGCGTGAGGCCAGAGGAATGCGAGCTCAAGCCCAGACTGAGATACTTAGCAAGATTCTATCTGAAAATAGAAATAAGGGCCAGGGATGTAATTCAATGCAAAGGTCCTCAGTTCAATCATATATATATATATACGTATATATATATATATATATATACGTATATATATGTATGTATGTATGTATGTATGTTATAATATATATAAACATACCTTTCTATATTATGCTGCAGTTACCAATCCCTACCTACTACCAGCACATGAAATCATTAATGAATTAGCCCACTGAATCCAGTGAACACCCACCATCCGATCATCTCCCAAACACGAGTCTTTCAGGAACATCTCAGATCCAAAACATAAACGTGTGTCAGGCGAGCTCTGAATCACCTTCTGTGTCTCCAGAGACCAGGAGAGGACAGAGAAAGACAAGGTCGAGTTGTGTCCCTGAAACTGAGAAGGAGTGAGGAGGGCAGGAGAGCCAGCACTATCCTGCCAGGCCAGCTGCGATGGGTGGCAGTATGCAGACTTGCCCAGCGTTCCTTTCCCTGTATGGCATGCCAGTGGACCTAAGAAAGGCTGGCAGCAGTGAGGCATCTGTGCAAGGGCAATGCACGCTCCACCCTAGTGACCAGCTGGCCTACCTGCTGAGGTGGGGCAGCAGCAAAGGTGGCGGAGCCCCCACAGCAGCGTCCTGGGCTGGGGCCCAGGGCCCGCGTGGTTCAGAGCCAGGGTGCCTGGTCTCCCCTGGTCACGCGTCAGCGGAGGTGGCTAGCTGCGGGATGGTGCGAAATCTTCCTCTGTGGGTTTGCGCTGGTGCTTTTCCTCCTTTCACAGGCAATTTTGCTTTCCTCCCATGGGCTGCAGAATTCATTTTGTGGGGGGGGGGGGGGGGGGGGGGGGGGGGGGGGGGGGGGGGGGGGGGGGGGGTACTGGGGGTGGAACCCGTGGTCTTCACACTGAGCTACACCCCGGCCCATTATTATTTTTTATTTAAGGACAGGGTCTCACTGAGTGGGCTGAAACTTGCAATCTTCCTGCCTCAGCCTCCCAGGGATGCTGGGATTACAGTCCTGTGCCATCCAGGCCCAACTTGGCTGGAGCATTCTTCACGTCAATCAAGACCCAGTCCTGAGCCATAAGACAGTGGTTCCTCAACCTTTTTGACCCCAGGGACTGTTCAGTGGAAGGCCATTCTCCCAAGGACCCAGAAAGTGAAGCTCCGCCCCCCCACCCCCACCAGCCCAGCAGTGTAAAAACCTAATAGAAGTGTGCTGACAGGAGGCGGGGCTTCACTTATCTGTCCCAGTGGCCCGGTTCTTCCAAGGACATGGACTGGTACTGGTCCCGTGGCCCAGTGGTTTGGGAGACCTGATACAGGATACAGCTGTCACTGGCCTATGTGGCCACCCAAATTACAGTGAGTTAAAATAAAATATATCTGTCCCTCTAAATCAGGACCCCACACAGATACAGCCCAGGAAGCCCAGCTCTCTTACTTAAAACAGTGTTGTATTAAAAATAACCCACCCACATCCTCTTTAGATAGCTTTAAATTATCTATAGCTGGCTTACAAAACCTAATTGAATGCAAATAGTATGTAAATAGCCGTTGTACTGAATTGTCTAGGAAATAACGACAAGGAAAGAGTCTGTGCCCATCCAGTAGACAGTTTGTTCCTGGAGTAATTCCGACCCGGGTTGACTGAATCCAGGGATGTGGAACTCCGGGCAAGGAAGGATGGCTGGAAGCGGAAACTCACATCCTGAGCTGTGAGAGCCAGGCTGCCCACGTGGGTCTTGGGGGGGAGGAGGGGTGGTCCGGCAGTGCACATGAGAAGTGTCCTGTCATGACAGAAAGCTCTAGTCAAGAGTAGCAAGGTGATTCCTTTATTTCAAACTAGGCCCAGTGGTACAGATTCATATTCCCAAACTTTTAGGAGGCTGAGGCAGAAGGATTGCAAGTTCAAGCCCAGGCTGGGCAACTTAGCAACTTAGTGAGACCCTGTTTCAAAAATAAAAATGAAATGTGGCTCAGTGTGAAGGCCCTGGGCTCAGTCCCCAGTACCACAACCAATCAGCCAATCAATCAATGTCTTATTTCATATTACCCTGAGAGATTTGTCAAATCCTAATCATTAGCAATGTCTGTGTGTAATTTTTTTTTATTTCTTACTGTGAATTTGAATGTCTTTTTAGACCTGCTTCTTTCTGGGTGGGAAGACGCTGTGGAGAGCAAGTCCCCTGTAGCCAATGCCATGACCCCACAGGCCCTTCTCACTCTTTTGCCAAGAGAGTCCTTGTGCATATATTGACTTACTTATATATCCTGAAGGCCCTGGAAACTGTGTTTTTCTGAATTGTTTGTTCATTCTTTTCTCTATACTGGTTAATCCCAATGGTCCTGTGTCCCAATGGGTTGATTCTTTATCCTGGTTGCTCACATCTGCTTTTCTGACCTTCTCCTAAAAATTTCAATCCTTAGGTCTACTTTTAAGCTCTGGATTTTCTGTTTGTTTGTTTTTTTCTGATCTCTGTTTCTCCCCACCCCTCCTTCTGCCCACACATCTCTCTTTTCACAGCACTAGGGATTGGACAACAGGGCATTTCACCAAGCTACATCCCTGCCCTTTCTAATTTTTTTTTTTTTTTTGAGAGAGAGTGTTTCTCTAAGTCACTAAGTTCCTCATCCTGGGCTTCATCTTGTGATCTTCTTGCCTCAGCCTCTTAAGTGCTAAGATTATAAGCCTATACCATGTACCTACCTATAACTTCTCTTTATTAATATTTTCCATTGACATTATTCTCTTACATCCCTTTAGTTTTTAAGATTTTTTTCCTTTATTTATTTATTTATTTATTTTTGAGACAGAGTCTTACTCTGTAGTCCAGGCTGGTTCTGAACACACTATATAGCCCAGGCTGGCCCTGAACTCATGGTAATCCTCCTGCCTCAGCCTTGTGAGTGCTGGATTACAGGTGTGCACCACCACATTCAGATTTCTTTAGTTCTTTAAGGTAGATTATTTAAATTTTTTGTGTGGTAACCCCAACGTGAGGTATGATTTTAAAAATACAGAGAAAATTTAAATTTTTCCCAAAAATATTATAGTAAAAGACACATTGCCATTAATCACCCTCAAAATCCTCTCTCCCCCTCCCCCCGCCCCCCTCCCCCCCCGCCTCACTTTGAACACAATCATCCAAGATTCCTGTCACTTTCTAGAGCGTTCTGGAAGTCCTCTTCTCTGAGTGTCTTCACAAGGTGGGATCAAAAATATGGTGACTGTTGCTGCTAAGCACCACCCAATGGAAAGGCAGGCTCATGAAAATGTGACAGTGTGTTCCCATCCACCTTAGTCACCAAATCTGGCACCATGCAACTTTTTCCTCTTCCCCAAAGTCAACATCACCACCAAAGGTGAGTGTTTTGAATTGGTTCAGGACATCAAATCAGCCCCAACAGCACAGCTAAAGACATTCAGGAAAGGGGAGGGGACTTCCAGAGCTGCTTCAGAAAGCAGTAAGCCTGGAGGGGTGAGTGTGTTCCAGTGCAGAGGGGGCCTTTGGGAAGGTTCATGGCAGTGTGTCTTTTACCATAATATATGTTTTAAAATTTAAACATTCACCGTATTTTTCAATCACATCTCAGAAAATCAATTCCCATTCCCTTTTGGCAATGGTGTCAACTTTTACCCATCCCAGCAGCCCCCGAGTGATCTCCTGAGTGCCCATATCCTGCCTAAATGATATCTTTGGACAAATGCAACCATCAGATATTGTTGAGAACTGTGTTTACTATTATTTTTAATGGCAAGTACCTGATTTATCTCTTGTAGTGCAGTCTTTTGAGTTATCTCAATTGAGCCCTTGTACCGAGTCTACCACCTCTGTGCATGGCTCATCTGGAGACTAATTCAATATCTCTGAAGCCTTTGGGAGACTTCTCAGACTTATCCTTTGAGTCATAAATGCTAGGCTGGATTAGATGCAGTGGTTCCTATTAAATAAGGTCTAATTCCTTGGAGTTCAGATTGTTTTGCTTTCTCTTTATTTTAATGAATTATGGAAGAGAATGTCATTATTAGCCCAGGCTAGCTTGAAACTCGAAATCCTCCTGTCCCAGCATCCTGAGTGCTAGGATTGTTCTATCCTTTATTTGAAAGGGCCTAGTCAGGGTATTTTTCACTGTGGTGCCCACGGATTGCCCCCTCAGAGGAGAGGATGCAGACACGCATGGGCATTGCCCTCTCTGTCCTCCCCTAGACAAGATCGGGCACGTTCAGGGTGGTATGGCCGTAGACTCTGTCCTCCCCTAGAGCATAGACATGGAAGACTCACTTGGAGAATCTGATGGAGAGCACCAGTGACCTGATGTTCTTTATTAGACTCTGTACTGGATCCAAATGGAAGTTGGTTCTCCTCTATTCTCATCAAATGGGAGTGAGAAACACATCATTTTTATTGCAAGTGTTGGCTTTCAAGGACAAGTAAAGTGTGCTCAAAGAAAACCAGGGTTTTCAAATGAAAACACAGTAGAAACAAACAAAGTGATTCCCCCCTCCCCCAAGCACAGAAGCGTTAAGACCCGCCCAGACCTGCAGGGTTGCACAGACCTGCCCACAGCGTGCTGCTCTTCCTCCTCCTGCCTTCCAGGTCAAGACCCCTTAGCATGAGCTCTGTCATCTTAACAGGCTGCCAAGTGTCTGGCTCTGTGGTGCTCAGCTGCTCTGCAGCGCACCCTCTCCTTGTGCGAAGGAAACTATACATCTGAAATATCCTCCCACACCTGAAACCGCCGCTGTATGCTGCATTCCTATGAATTTGATGATTTTAGGTACTTCCCAATGTACAAAATCACACAGCGCTGGCTATTTGATTCTGTGTGTTCTATGAGTTTAATTATGTTGTTGTATATGGTGGGATTTCGTTCTTTTTCAAAGCAGAATAATATTCCATGGTATGGACCTGCCACGTTTTCTTTACCCATTCATTCACACAAGGACGCTGAGCTTTTAGCACCCTAGGTGTCACACACAGTGCTGAGAGAACACAGGCATGCGTCTTCATTCCGTCCTGGGGCTTCTGTGTGAGACAGCCTTTCCTCAGTCCCCCATATGTCCCACAGTGGAACCTGGAACTTTGTGGTAGGAATAGCAGCCCCACCTACCTACACTCATAGAAACACACTGTACTGCCTATGGGGCCAGGACCCTTCTCTCTGTCCCCACCCCAGGATGACACAAGAAAGAGGAACGAGCAATATTGATTATCTGTGATGGTGGTTGGGACAGTGAAAGAAGTTGGAAGGCCAGGAGAATCTGCGGATGGAGAGGAAGGAGCACGCGCGTCTAGGGCCCTGGCCGGGACACATGAGGGGACACGCTGGAAAGTAGCACTGAAGGGGACCATGCAGCAGGGGCTGTTTACCCTGCCAGCTCCTGGCTGGACATTGGGGACACCATAGATGAGTCAAGAGGGCTTGAAAGCCTTTCATTATAGGAGGGGATGCAGACACGTGGAGAGAGAAGCAGCTCCAAGCCCAGATGTCTCGTGTGCTCTGGGTCCACGGCAGAGTTTCTCCCAGTGGGACCAGGTCGGCCCAGTCAAAGTAGGGTTCGGCAAGCAGCTTCAAGAATAAAGTACACTGACCATGGAGAGGACGGGGCTTCAAACCTGCTTAGACAGCCTGAATTCAGCTCCTGAAGAAGTAAGCTGGTCCTGATGGTGCAGGCCTGTCATCCCAGCAGGATGGGAAGGCCGAGGCAGGAGGCCAGGGTAGGTGACTGGGTGACTTAATGAGACCCTGTCTCAAAATCAAAAATCAAAACTGGGCTAGGGATGCAGTTCTGTGGGAAGGTCCTGGGTTAGATCCTCAATCCAAAAAAAAAAAAAAAGAAAAAATCTACAAAGGATGGAGAAGGAGAAAGGACGGGGAGGAGTAGAGGCCCAACCTTGCTTCCTAAGGTAAGTTCTGATATAATAACCAAAAGATTCACAGTGATGTATCTTTTACTATAATTTTAAAAAATTTAACAACACCCCTTTTCTGGAGATTTATAATAGTCTGGGGATACTGAGTCCCTCGTCACCTCTCTGGGCCTCTGTGGTCTACCTGTAGTGAGGGGGAATTAATATGACATGACTCCCAGGGTGGCTCAAGGCGACTCAGGGACAGTCCATACAGAAGTGTGGCTCTTTCCCCACATGGAGAAGAAAGTGGTCACCACAGTGGGCGCAGCGGGTGATGACGAGTTTCATGCAGTCCTGGGCGGGATGGTGACGCGTGTGGCCCTCACCCTCTCCCTACCTTGGCCTCACTCTCCTTCATAATATACATAACATAATATGGTCCCAAAGGCCACTGTACATATAAAAATATGAAGCACAAGCTGGGTCCTGTGGTCCTGTAATCCAGCACTCTAGGAGGCTGAGGCAGGAGATTGATTCCAAGTTCGAGCCAGGCTGGGCAACTTAGCAGTCAGTGAGAGTGTGTCTCAAAGTAAAAATTAAAAAGGGCTGAGAATGGAGCTCAGTGTAAAAGCCCCAGCTGGGTTCAATCCCTAGGACCAAAATTTTAAAAAATAAATTAAAATGTAAAATTATATATACATCATGCAATATAATATTAAAATTTGTTTGCGCAAGACTTATTCATCATAATATTAAAAGAAAAACTAATGCTACGAGGAAAAGGACACAAACCCTTAAATTCAGAGCACAGGGCACCCCCAAGGCTGTGAGAGGCCATGCAGAGCTGGTGGCTTGCTGTCCGGAAGCTCTTTCTCACAGCTCTGGCTCCATTTTTCTCTCAGCTTCCCCTTCCCTGGAAGGATGAAAAATACCCCCAGTTGAATTTGACAGCCCCACCTACTCACTCACCTTGAACCCAGACCCCTGGGCTGCTGGCCTCATTCATGAATAACTGTATCTCAGGGCTTAAGAGTGAGGTAGGCAGATGGGGGACAAGAGGGTGGCAGGCAGAGGGGTCCCCTTCCCCACCCCAAACGGAAACACATGCTTTCCTGAAATAGCCTGATTGTTTTTCTTTCTTTTTTTCTTTGTTTCTCTTCGGTCAGGGGCTCACTTTGAAAGAAGGCCAAGTGGTAACAGGGCAGGCCCTCCTGCCTGCTGGGCCCTGCAGGGGTAAGGGGAGGCGGCTCTGTCTACAGTGAGTGCGAGATGGTATCTCTGAAATCAATGCAGGAAGATCCCCAATTACTCCCCTGGTATTGGAGGAATTAGTTGATCTACATGCTAAATGACAAGGCCCCAGATAACACGGAGTGTGTGCCCTGCCTGGCCAGCCAGGGCAGCGGGGACTGTCCCTTGGGTCCCCAAGGCAGAGATAACCTAATTAGAGGAACAAAGGCCAGGTCTGTTGGGGGGAGGAGAAGGTCTGGGAGGAGGAGAGTGGGTGGGGAGAGACTCTGGGACACAGGGCCTGGGAGGCGGGGGCGAAGCCTGCAGAAAGGGCTGGCCAGAGGTCACCTCCAACCCATGACTTAATCTCCACGGTGGCTCCACAAACATGCCAGGCTGGCTTCCAGACTGCAACCAGACACGACGGGACCAGAGAGCTCCGCGCCAGACAGGGGGGTCCTCAGCCAGCCAGGGACAGGACGAGCCACGAGAGCACATGGCTCCTGTGCCCTGAATCCCCACACTCATGGCCAGGCCCCCAGGGCCCACTGACCGTGACCACCAGCCATGCAGAACACAGTTCCCAAAACTCCATTTTATTCTCTTCTCTTTCTTCTTTCTTATTTTTTAATGTGGGACTGGAGAGGAGTCCAGGCCTTCCACACTGAGCCATATCCCCAGGCCCTTTTTGGATTTTGAGACAATGTCATCTTGCCAGTGGTGCCACAGACTTGTAGTTTCAGCATTCTGGTAGGCTGAGGCAGGAGGATCACAAGTTCCAGCCCTGCCTTGGCAATTCAGCAGTTCAACCAGAAGTTGTTTCGACATCAAAAATAAGAAATGGAGGCTGGAGGAATGGCTCAGCGGTTAAAGTGCCTACCTAGCAAGGGCTAAGTCAAGCGTTAAGTACCCGAGTTCGATTCCCCAGCACCACATAAGCTGGGTGTGGTGGCACACGCCTATAATCCCAGCACTCGGGAGGCTGAGACAGGAGGATTGCTGAGTCCAAGGCCAGCCTGGGCGCCATAGTGAGTTCAGGACCAGCCTGGGCTACAGAGCAAGACCCTGTCTCAAAAATAAATAAATAAATATGAAATGGGCTGGGAATGTAGCTCAGTGTGAAAGCCATGGGCTCCATCTCCAGTACCATGACAAAGGAGGGAAGGAATGAAGCAAGGAAAAGGGAGGTTTGAGTGTTAGATGCACTGTCACATGGGATCTTCCCCTTCGTCTCAGCGTGGAGATGCTGGTGACGCCGGGTATGGGGAGATCACACCTGCTCACGCTGACCCCTGGGGAAGTCTCGGTGTGACATGGGCCCACAGTCACAGTCTGTGTGCAGCCCCAGGCTGCGGGAGAGGGTGCGTGGGAGGCAAGTCCTCCTTCATAGGGAGGCTGTGGTCCCGGGAACGTGGCCGCCTTCCTCTCCCTCAGTCCCCAGAGTGGCGCTGGGCGGGGCCATTACATACAAGCAAGGTCTGGAACCCACAAGAGATCAGTGTACACAGCTCTCTTTCCAAAATGCAGGCTGTGGAGCTGATCTGCTTGAGGGTGCCGCATTCTACATTTGCAGGGGGTTTGGGGTACGTAGAGGATACCCATTGATCCTTGAAGTCAGAAATGAACCAGGCCCAGTGGTACAGGCCTGTCATCCCAGTACCCTGGGAGGCTGACACAGGAGGATCCCAAATTCAAGATCAGCCCGGTCAACTTAACAACTTAGTGAGACCCTGTCTCAAAAAAAAAAAAAAAAAACCCTAAAGGGAAAGACGGGATGTGATGTAGCATGAGGCCCCAGGTTCAGCCCCCAGCATGGAGAGAAAATATCACACAGAAAGGCACCCAGCAGGGAGAGGTGGGTGGTGAGGAAAGCGGTGAACTGCACCCTGCTGTTCTACTGGTGAAGAAAAGCCATTGATCCTATTATAAAGAAATTAGAAAAACATATGAAGTGACCCCAATAATGCCAAGAGATCCTGAACTTCTGTCCACTCTCTCCAAACTCTTCTGACCCAGACGCCTGAGTTTCTGACGGCCAGCCTCTGGCTAAATATGAGGCTGGTTTTGTCCCTTTTATCACCCGTGCAGTTGATGGTCATAATTATTGTCTGTTCTCCTGTGGTGAGGAGCTGGCCCAGTTTTGCTCTGGGAAAGGCCCTGGAAAAAAAGCGCTGTGTGACTGAACGCTTTTCCATTCGGCAAGCACAGGCTGTGGGGACCTTACTGGGTCTGACATCCTCCCTCGGCTCTGAGGAGCGGGTCCTAGAATGAGTGGCATGTTGCGTCTGCTGCACGCGCTTTAGGACGGCATGGGGAGCTGCCAGGCTGGCCCCTGGGCGTACTTGGCTGCCAAGGACTTTGGTTATAAAATTTTTAGAAAGCGCAGCCTCCTCCTGACCCTCACAGCCAGATGTGAAGAGGTGAGAGGGGGACGCCAGGGGAGGGAAGGAAAGCCAACCCTTATGTCCTCCTCCTCTTCTGCAAAAAATGTACATGAGCATTTAAAAATTATCACTCATTTCATTTTCCACTGCTGAAAGTGATTCACGCACACCTGTAACCCCAGCACTCTGGGAGGCTGAGGCAGGAGGATGTCGAGTGACAGCAACTCATTGACTTACCAAAACCCTGTCTCAAAATCAAAAGTGAAAATGGGCCGGGATGTAGCTCAGTGTGGGGAACCCTGGCTTGATTCCCAGGGCCACAAAAATACGTTGTTGCTCACATTGAGTGTAATGCTAACAGCTGAGAAGTTCCTGCTGCCCATACGTCACTGTTCTTGGGGTTACCCCTTGGGGAGAGAGGCTTGGCACAAAGGAGGTCACCCCCGCACGAGCACAGCAGCTTGAGTCGCTGTGGGCCGCGCGCAGCCAGGCTGCACGGTTACTGTTCCTGTCACTGTGCGGGACACCGAGCCCAGAACCTGCACACTGAGCTCCACCCTTAGCTCATTTTTGGTCTTTGATTTTGAGACAGAGTCTTGTCATGTTGCCCAGGTTGGACTAGAACTTGCCATCCTTCCCTCAGGGCTGAAATGACAGCCTGTGCCACTGGGCCCAGCTAAAGATTGGCATTTTAGAGTTCCACGAATGTCACTGGAAACGCGGCCAGGCTATGCCATGTGGAGCCTCACCTAGGGCAGGTGCAGAGGGTGACCCCGCAAGCAGGGAGGAGGAAACCCCACCCTGACCAGCCCAGTCCCAGAAAGCAGTTCCTGGGTGACCAGGACTTGGTGGCACTGGCCTGTTTGTGTTGGACAAGCAGCTGGTGCAGGACACAGACATCAGACGCCCCACAATCCCTCAGCAGAGCCTCGATGACAGACCACGTCAAGACACAGCTGGGCCCAGGCTGGCGGGACTCGCTCGCCTGCCTGTCACGGCCCGCCTCCTTCTGCGTCACTGTGGCTTTGTCCCTGTGTTCCCTGGCCAGTTGAGCAGATGTCTCCACCCAAGGAGACTTTCCAACAAAGCAGCCTTTGTCCATGATGGCGCCCGGCCTCTGTCTGCCTCCTCCTTTGGCCTCCAAGGGACACATTTTGGAGACAGGAGGCCAGGCAGGATGAGGTCACCGGAAACAGGGAACTGTGCCTTCTGCCATGCCTGGGGCTGTGTGTCCTTCACCCCTAGACAGACCAAAGGCTGTCACCCATCTGCCACAACACTATCAGGAGGCCAGTGCTGGGCACCAGCTGGCCAGGGCTCTGTGAGACCCCGCCCAAGCCAGCCTGACCCCCACACCTCTGTTCCCAGGAGAAGGGACCCTCCACTCAGGGCTCAGTACACAGATCGCATCCAGGAGCTGGTGGGACGCATCCCCCGGCCTCATTTCCCAGTGGCCTCGAGAGTGCCTGGTAGGAACCTTATTTCCCTGGGGGTAGAACCCAGGCCTCACCCACACCAGCAAGAGCTCTGCTGAGCCACAGTTCAACCCATGATGGTGACTTTCCAGAGTGGCCCTGTTACTGAATGCAGAAAGAGGTCCAGGTGCAGATGTCATGGACACCTGAGCCCCAGACCTGCAGGAGATCATCCAGCAAGGGAACATAGGCATCTTGTTCCAGTCTTAGGTGTCCCAAGCGGTACAATTCCCAGGACGCCCAGATCATGTCTTGAGTAGCAGATAGCTGTCAGAAGACTTCGAAAGCTATCTATAGGACAACTTTTCCAAGGACATGGCTAACAGCAAGGGAAAGAGAGGAGGAGAGATGAAGCCCAAGCCCAGGGGCCAAGGCCAGGGGGCCTGGAAGGGCTTCAGTGTGCAGGGGTGGGGTGGGGACAGGTGGCTCGCACCCAAGGGGCCCCGGACAGGACCAGCACCTGTCCTAGAGGTATAATAGGCTGTCCGTGCGAGTTGTGGGCTCTGGATGCTGCATGGAAAGCACCTCCAGGATAGGACTTTGTTGTTCTTCTCGTCTCCTTCTTCTCCTTCTGCTTCTCTTCCTCCTCTTCCTCCTTCTCCTCTTTTTCTTTTACTTCTTCTTCCTCTTCCTCTTTTTGTGTATTGGGGATTGAACTCAGGGTCCTGGACTCTGAGCTATAGCCCCTTAATATTGTTTATTTGAGACAGGGTCTCGCTAAGTCGCCAAGTTGCCTAGGCTGGGCTCAAGCACGCAATCCTTCTGCCTCGGCCTCCCAGAGTACTAAGATGACAGCCTGAGCCACCAGTCCCCACAAGAATATTTTTCTATTGAACGTCTGTGGCATTCTTCACTTTCAGATGTGGGTGAGGGTGCTGGCTCCCTGTCTCCTGGTGTGTACGCTGGGCCCAGGGCTGGCCAACTGGACATGGGCTGAGGGGGTCTCCCGATGTTATTACAGCTTCTGGGGTGAGGAGAGCCCAGCCCACCTCCTGGAGGAGGTGCAAGCAGCACAGAGTCTCAGAGTTCAAAATCCCCAGATAAATCTCGCACTTTAAAAAGGGGAGGTGGTGTTATACCAGGTCTTTTTCCTTGTGGTATTGAGAAATGAACCCAGGGCCTTTGACACTAAGCTGTCTCCTAGCCATTTATTTTTATTTTTATATCTATCTATTTGAGGTTTGTTTGTCTATTATTTTGAGACAGGGTCTGGATAAGACACTGAGTTCCTCAGAGTGAGCTTGAACTTTTGATCCTCCTGCCTCAGCCTTTCGGAGTGCTTGGGTGACAGCCCTGGCCCACTGCACCTGGCTGTTATTATACCAGTTCGAGCAGCTTGCTAACTTAGGATGAGCCGTGCATAGCGCAGCAGCCTTGAACCGTGTCTGTTTTTCCCTGGAGTCTAATCACAGAGTGACCAAATCGACCACTGACAGCAGGGATCCATCACAACCGCAAGGCTGGTTGCTCATGGGAGTGTTCATATTTCCGTTCCCAAAGCAGCGGATGAGTTACTTAATGCTTCGTGCAGAGCTCTTAGCAAAACAAAAGGGTGTTAAAAAAGAATCCTCTATGAAAAAGTCCCCAGGAAAAAGTTCTATTGGCAAACATAATTCTGAGGTACTGATTATGTACAGACTGGATGCCACTTGTCCCCGGCTAAACTCCACTGTTAATAAAGGTATGCCCACAAGCCCATCTCTGAGATAACCAGCCTTGTCCACTAACAGCCAAACTTACTCCAACTAACGGCAACTCCTTTATTTGACTTACATCTATTAAAGGTTTTTTTTAAATAGCAAAACAATGTAAATGCCCTCAAAATTTACCTCCTCCCAAGCTACACAGCCCTGAGAGTTGGCAGAAATCATGGCTTCTAATTTTCCATAGATTTTCAACCTAATTTATTGGAAAGCTGGGATAATTTCATTAATAATTGTTACCTTTTTCTTTTCATTATTCTTTCTTTCTTTCTTTCTTTCTTTCTTTCTTTTTCTTTTTCTTTTTCCTTGTACAAGGGGTGGAACCAAGGGCGTTCTTACTACCTTACATCCCCAGCCCGTTTTTGGTTTTGATTCTAAGGCTCTCACTTAGTCCCTAAGTTACCCAGGCTGGGCTTGAACTTGAGATCTTCTTGCCTCTGCCTCCCACAGTGCTCGAATGACAGGCCTGCACCCCACATATTACCTCATTAGATACTCAATAAGTCTGTTAAATTAAATTGTGCCATTAGATGACAGGAACCCTTCACAGAAGGGAACTTTCTGAGACCAGTCCACGACAAGAGGTATTTAAATTTTTGTGCACAGTCCTGACAATCAAGGAATTAATTAATTGCTTATAAACTTTGCATCCGTGTCTTAAAAAGCTATGTTAAGTTTCCAGTTAATGGTAGAGAGGGGAGGTAACCCGCCTAACGTAACTCCGAGAGTTGCAGCTGGCCACAGATTGACAGTGGCGGTGACAGCTCAGATGTTTCTACTGCGTTCCAGGAAATGCTCAGGACTGTGTGACTCGTTCAGACTAGAGTATCACTGACCCGGCAGACGGGATGGTGTGGGAAGAACTGGTGAAACATAACATCTTTGACCCCCAGCACTTTCTAAAACACGATGGTGTTGATAGCTCCTTTTGTTGAGTCCTGGCATTCTATCTTTCCTTCAGTTCTTTATTTATTTATGCTAAGGATAGGCCTGGCCAAGGAAGTCTGACTCTTCATCCAAAACCCAGGTTCTGCTGGTGTCACACATGTAGGTCACACTACGGCCATCTCTCTGGCCCGGGTCACACTGAGGCCATCCCTCTGGCCCGGGTCACACCATAGCCGTCCCTCTCACGAACAGAAGCTTATGGCTCACAGCTCTGGGAGCTGACAAGCCTGAGACTGTGTGGCCACGTGTGGGCAGAGGTCTCACACTACATCATCTCATGACAGAGGAGAAAGAGGGTGGGAGGGAGACCAGGCAAGGACATACTAGGCTTGTTATAGGGAGCCCCTATGCCTGGGATAAGAAGCCTGCTCTGGTGTGCCTAGAGGCACAGGCCTGTCATCCTAGCACTCAGGGAGGCTGAGGCAGGAGGATTGCAAGTTTAAGCCCAGCCATGGCAATTTAGTGGCTTAGAAAGTCTCTGTCTCCAAAAAAAAAAAAAAAATTTTTTTTTTTAAGTTGGGGATACAGGTTAGTGTGAAAGTCCTGGACTAGGCTCAATCCTCAGTACCAAAAAAAAAAAAAAAAGAAAAGAAAAAGAAAAAAAGAAAAAAAAAAGGCATGCACTTTGGTGACAGCCTATTCAAATAATGCAGTTCTGCTGTGATGCTCTGATGCTTCTGAAAACGCCAACTGGTTCCAGTGTAATTTTCATTAGGAAACAGAGCATGATTTTGTACAGGAACCAAAACTCGGTAAATGCAGGAAACTTGGATCCAGCCACACGATCACACATGAGCACACACCTGACATCCCCTCTAGCCACCTGGATCCAATGTATGAGCCATGAGCCCCACATGTCTGCATCATATGGTGCAACTCTGCCAGGTTTCCCATGACTCCTATCACCCCACAATACCCCACACACTGTACCCCGCCCCATGGACGCCCACCCACTCCTACAAGCACAGCTCAACTTCCTTCCAAGGAGAGCCCCATGTCTGCTGTTACATTTCTGTGTAGTTTTAACTATTGCTTATGTATAAACTCAGCTATGATTTTTATGAGTCGTCGATGATTCTTGTGAAAAATTTATTACTTATTTAGATTTATTTACTCCTGTGGCACTGGGGATTTAAGCCAGGGCCTTTGCACTCAATAATTGACATCTTTTCTTTTGAGACATAGTCTTGCTAAGTCATTAAGCTCCCCAGGCTGGGATCCAACTGGCAGTGCTCCTGCCTCGGCCTCCCACTATGCTGGGGTATCAGGCATGTACCACCACTCCTAATTCCTTCTTCTTTCCCGTAGCTGTGTCTCTGGGGAAATGCTGAGCCTGGACACGCAGCCTTTCTCTCACAGCCCTGTTTTACATGTGAGCCTGCTTCACATGGCAAATTCTGAAGACACAGGTGGCAGGTGGCAGCAGAACAGACTGTGTGCCCAGTAGCTAAGTCCCACAGTGAGAATCTCACTACCCTCACCCTGCAGGGGATGCTCAGACATACAGAAAGAAACTGCTGAGGATGACACATTTGTGATTTTGGTAAAGGGACGAAAGCCCGCAGCAGCAGGTGGGGTGGGGGCACAGGTGTGGGGGAAGGGTGAATGGATGCAGGATGTCTTCTCTGGCCCCTCTGTTCCCTGGGGGAAGGAGGGAGACAAATCTGTTTCACTCCTCCTTCCCTTCTTCCTTCCTTTTCCACTTGTCGCAGTTTTGATCTAAATGCCTTCCACATTCCCTGTGTGTGGGAGGTGGGCACATCCTGGAGCACCATGCTCACCAGGGGGCTCCTCCACACATGAGCTCCTGGGGGACTGCGCTGTGAGAGGGTGGGGCCTGGGTGTGGGCAGTCCCCGGAAATGTGACCTGGGAGGGTGTGCTCTCGGCCCTGGCTCCTCCCTTCTCATCCTGCTTCCTGGCCACCATGAATTAAGCAGCCTTGACCCTCATGCCCTTCTGCCACGATGCTCCTGCCTGGGAACAGCCAGCCATCGACTGAACCCACTGAAACTGTGAGCCAAATTTACATCCCCTCTTAAGTTGTGGATGTCGGTGTCATGTCCCAGCCACAGGCAGGTGCCTGATGCACCCCCTCCTTTTGCTGTACGGAATGTCACAAGAGGCAGAGTGTGGCAGCTGGGAAGGGTCAGTGTACCTCAGGCCACCAGATCCCCTGGGGGGGTCTATGCTGGCAGCAACCCCTGCAGGGCAGGAGGAAATGGACCCACTGTCACTAAGCTGCTGCTCTCCAGACAGTCTCTTGGACAGTGTGAGAGGAACATCAACATCAGCATATCCAGGAGGCAACTGTGGGGGGCCAAGGACGAGGGAACTAACCCCTCCTGGCAGGGTCAATGAGGGGGCCTTGTACATGGGCTACAGAGTGTGCCTAGGAGTTCAGCACATGAAGGAGGGTAGGAAGGCAACCCACAACAAAGGACTCAACGGTGCGAAGGCACAGAGGACCACGGGGGCACAGGTGGCACTGGGAAGGCATGGGTGGGTGGGCTTGTGAGATGGCTGGGAAGAGAAGCAGGGCAGGGCTTTGTGGAAGGGAAGCAAGGCCGCTAGAGAAGCACTGTGACGTCCAGGTGAGGTGTGATGGGAATGGGCCACCAGGGTGATGGGGCTGGGCTGGGCCACAGGGGCTGAGCTGCCCCCCCCCCCCCCCAGGTCGCTGCGGGGACCCAGGTGTGAGACGGGGGCCACTGATGAACCACGAGGCTCCTGCAGGGCCCTTCTCTCACAAGTATGGACATTTTTCTACATCCTAGAACCTAAGAAAACTGTAAGCTGGAGCAGAGGGCACAGGCCTGTCATCCTAGCGCTCCAGAAGGCTCAAGCTGAAGGATCGCGGCAACTTAGTAACCTCTTGTCTCAAAATAAAAACTAAAATGGGCTGAGGCTAGAGCTCAGTGTAAAGGCCCTGGACTTCGTCCCTGGCACGTCACACACACACACACACACACACACACACACACTCACACACTCACACACACAAAGACGACAAAACTAAATATTCTTCCACGGAGTATCACTGTTACAGTTTGCATCTGGAAAAATGCCCCCAAAGCCCCATGTGCCTGGATGCTGAGGACCAGCTACAGAACGTGGGAGGTGGCCCGGCAGCAGGCAGCAGGGGCAGATCACAGGGGCTGGCCCATGTCTCCTCACTGACTTGGCTTCCCGTCTGCCATGCCATGACTAGTTTCCGCTGCCTCTACCAGCTGCCCATATAGACTATGTGAGACCTTCTCAAATTGTGAGCTAAAACAAATCTTTCCTCCCTACGTTGTGGATGTTGGGTATTGAGTCACAGCCACAAGAGGTAACTAAGACAAGCACTGAGCAGGGCTGATGGGCATACCTTCTCGGGTGCATGCACACTCACGTGTGTAAGCACCACCCTCTCCTCCCTCCACGCTCTCGCTCTCTCCCCCCTCTCTCAGTCTGTCTTTGTCTTTGTCCCGCCCTATCTTCTCTTCCTCCCCACCTCACCCTGGCCCCACCCCGTCTCTCTCTCTCTCCCTCTCTCTCTCTCTCTCAAACACACACACAGACACACGCGCACACAAGGAACACCTCCCTGTGGCGCTAGCCCTTCTCCCTTTCGTGGAGCGTCACCTGGATGCTCCATCTACTTGGGTCTTGCTCCCACGGAATGATGGGGGACAGAGATGTATATGTAGTCAATGCCACGGGGAAAAGAACACATGGGATGATGGGGCAGCAGCAAAGCCTTTCTGGAGGCAGCCGGGCACCCCACAGGAGGGGCAGGCCATCAGGATAAAAGCAACACATGGGGCCTCGAGGTGGAGTGGGGCACGGGTCAGACTGGCAGCAGACCTACCTCCCATCCTCGGCTGCCCCATGTCTCGGCTGCTGGCCAGCTTGCCTCCTCCTTCTGAACACGCCTACTGCCCTCAAGCACGTTCAGACCACCTTCTGGGGTTTTTCGTTTTGGTTTGTTTTGGTTTGGTTTTTCTTGTTGTCTTGTTCTGTTTTGTGGACCCAGGATGGAGCCCAGGGCCTTCACGAGGAGTCCCATCCTCCACCAAGTCTTTAATATGTGACACTGAGACACGGTCCCGCTAGGTTGCTAAGTTGCCCAGGCTGGGTTTGAACCTACCTCAGCCTCTCCGAGTGCCGAGGTGACAGGCCTGTGCCCCTGGAGCCAGCTCAGACCCTCCTTGAAGCACCCGGGCTTCCCACCCTGGGCTCCGATGGCCATGTCGTCACCAATGTCCCTTCCTGAAGATGATCCACATGCTGAGTGTTTTAACCCAGCCTGTCCGGTGGTTCCATGTGGCCGTTCTATTGCGAGCCCCAGATTGAATTTGCATGGATCGGTCAGTAGAAAGCCTTTTAGACAGAGCAGCAGGGGCAGGGGCTCAGAGGAGGGCCTGACTTTGACTTTGAATATTCTCTCTCTCTCTCTCTCTCTCTTTCTCTCTCTCTCTCTCTCTCTTCTCCACCCCTCCACCCAGCCTGTGAGTTCCAACAGTGGAAGGAGAGCTGGCGTTCTGGTGGAAGGTGTTTAGGAAGCGGGGGAAAGGCAGGAAGTTGAGCCATGGTGTGTCCAGCCTTCCTTCTGGTCCGGGCTACACTTGTGCAGAGGAAGTGTCTTGGGCCACACATCGAATGCACAGTATGTGTAAGCAACAGAACTTCCTTTGCATTTTTTTTTTTTTTTAGTATTTTAACACTAAACAAAAAGGGAGCACACAAAAACCTAGTGGACACTCGCCTTGTCTTCCTGGCCAAGTCGCAGAAACAGAGAGAGGCCTGGCACGCGTGGGGCACAGTTCCACTGCGGTGCTGGGGGCAGGAAAGGAGGCAGAACCATGCCATCGTCCCTATCACACTTGGCGGCCACCTGCACACTGTGCAACCAGGACGTGAAAAATGTCACTTAGAATCACATAGCAATGTTAACCAGGCCGAGTGGCACAGGCCTGTGATCCCAGCATACTGGGAGGCTGAGGCAGGAGGATCACAAGTTCAGACCCAGCCTGGGAAACTTAGTGACTCAGTACAGCCCAGTCTCAAAATCAAATCAAAGGCTGGGGGCGTAGCTTAGTGGTTAGAAGGCCCCCTAGCAAGGCCAAGGCCCTGGTTCAGTCCCCTGACATCACAGTAGGTGTCAGCCATGGTGCTTGAGAGACTGAGGCAGGAGAATAGCTCCAGGGTTAAGGCTAGCCTAGGCTACATAGAGAGCGCAGGACCAGCATGACCTATAGAGCAAGACCCCATCTTGAGAAAAGAATTAGACAAAACTGAAACCAAAACATGAGCTGGGGATGTGGTTCAGTATGAAGGACTTGGACTCGATTCCCAGTACCATAAGCAACCAAATAAATACATGCGTACAGGACATAACCCGCTGTCTAGGCCCACTCGGAACCTCTGGGTGACAGCCTGGAAATACCTGATCTAAGTAAGGTGACAAAATTGGAGGACGTGTCCCTTTACTTTTTGACACAGAAGATCACATAGGAAAAGTACCAGGAAGCCCGCACCTCTTCCTTCTGTCTCTCAGCACACAGGCTTCATTTCCACAGTTCCCCTGAGAAAGCCCAGGGCTCCCCCACTTCTGTCCCCCATCCCCAGCTGCGAGGCTCAGGCCAGGACGTGAGAGGCAGCAAGACCCAGGGTGCTGCCCTGAGGCCAGCTCCGTGGGGGACAGGGAGGGCTCAGGGTCTGCGGGTTCACTTTGTCAGCCGCCCAGCCCTGACTGTGACAGTGCCTGTCCCTAGAGGGCTCCGGAGGACATTCCAGAGTGCAATACAGAAACCAACCAGTGGCCAGACACCTCCCTGCCGAGGCTCTGCTGGCCTCTGAGGCCTTTCTGCCTCCGGGGTGACAGGTCCCTGCCGCCACCGCCGCTCTCGGCTCTAAGCACGCCCTCAAAGAGGGCAGCCAACCCAAGTTTATGTGAAAAGAGGCCGCTCCAAAAGCCACCTGCCTCCCTGGGACAGCCTGGCGCTGGGACGCAGTGACAGTGCTTCTGTGGATCCTCGGGAGCGTTGTCACATTTAATCAGAAAGAAAAAAATACAACTATATTTGGGACATGGCTAGAATTCAAATTTAACTGGGTGCCCTGGGGTCCTGAGTTTACCTTGGCAATCTCAAGACAGGGCTCCTGTGTCCCTCCCCGGGCTCCTGCGGCTGCTCAGGAGCGTGTCTGCCTCCTGAGTGCATGACACCAGCAACCCACCTTTGGGAAGACTTCATAGCAGGGCTCAACGGGGGCCCCGTCCTCTGTCCTCTCCAGCTGGTGCCTGGAAGCCCTGTCCTCAGCCCCTCTGAGCCTCAGCTTCTCCATCTGTAAGACTTGTGTTTTGATTCACTTTCTTCTTTTTTCTTCCTTTTTTATTTATTTATTTATTTATTTATATTTATTTGTTTAATCTTTCCTTGTTGTGTTGGGGATTGAACCCAGGGCCTTTGCCCAGAGCTGTATCCCAGCCCTTTGTCTGTTTGTTGGTTTTGAGACAGAATCTCACTAAATTGCCCAAACTGGGCTTGAACTTGTGATCCTCCTGCCTCGGCCTCCTTTAGTGCTAGGGTGACAGGCATGAGCCATCAGATCTGTCTTGCACATAGCCATTTGGTAAGGAAAACAAGTTGCTATTTTTCCTGGCTGGCTTCTGTCCTGGCTTAATGTCCCCACACTTTGAGGAAGAGGGGCCAGAATCCCCAGTTCCTTCTCATCCACCCAATCACCCAATAAAAGGACAGCCTCTCCCTTTACTCCTCTCTTGTGCACCCTGAAAATCAATCCCATCTCTCGCTCCCCAGTTTCCTCATCCCTCAGGACTGTGTGTGGTGTTTCCTCCCTAGTTTTTCTGTCGCCTTCCCAGGGATGAGCCAGCTTTCTCACCTCCCAGTGCCGAGTCGTGCACAGCTGCAGGTCCTCAAGGCAGCCAGGGCCACAGGCGTCGCCTTCTGCAACCCTTTTTAGAAACCACCCAAGCACTCAGAGGGGCCCTTTCCACAGAGCACCTGGCTGTCCTTCCTCTCCTGCAGGGGAAGGATTCTCAATGAGTCCCTTTAGCCTACTAAATTCTGCTTTCTGAAAAATCCATATATTCTTTTATTCTGGGTATTGAACCCAGAGTCTTCAAGTTATACTCCTGTTTTTTATTGTTGAGACAACACAGGATCTCACTACGTTGCTAAGTTGCCCAGGCTGAGCTTGAACTTGTGATCCTTCTGCCTCAGCCCCCCAGAGTGCTGGGATGACAGGCCTGCACCACGTGGCCCTGCAAAACTTGATTTCTTTGCAAACAGAAGTGAGTGCTGGGGAGCCGGGAACTGGTGTTGGAAAGCACAAGTGGACAGGAGGGTCCCTGGCCTCCGGGGGGTGGATCCTGGGGCAGGGTCTGGCTGCTCACTGCCCTGCGGGGCCAGGCCCTTCCTCTCTGACAAGGCTCCTTCCTGCAGGACCACGGAGCTGTGCCTTTTCCCAAGTGCCCACACGGCCCTGGTGGGAAGGCGCAGCTCTAGAATCCACAGTGGCTGCACCGGGTTGTTGCAGAGGTTGTGGACAGCGGGCATGTATCCTTCATTTAACTGCAAGGTCAGCACAAGCCGGCCCAGTGGGGGATCAAGTGGCCCTCCACCATTGCACCCCTGGCCCAGCCCCCCCATGGGTCCTCAGTGTGTCGGGGAGTGGGGGTTGGTGGCTTGCCTGACATAGAAATTCTCTGCGGCATCTCTGACAGGCATTCTCACCATCTCCTTGCACCCTCCCGGGGATGGGCAGCTCCCTCCCTCTCAAGAGAGCCCAGAGTCACTACAGGGCCACATCCAGAAGCCCAGGGAAGTCCAAGCAGAACTCAAGGCTGCACAGAGCAGCCTGCAGCGGCTGTGATGGCTGGAGAGCCTGGGGACGGCAGGGCACGGGGCTCTCCCTCCTGCCTGTGTCCCTAGAAAGAGAACACCTGCAAGGCACAACGGAAAATCTTCCAACCCGGTCTGTCCCTGGGCTTCCTGAGACATGTGGCTCCTGGCAATGGCTCCATGCTAAGGGGACTACACTCTGCTGTGCCCACACCTGGGTCCTGCCCCCGTGCCCATCCTGTCCTGTGTCTGTCCCTGCTCCTGGGCTACCTGGAAGCTCCTTCACCGTGACCAACCTTCTGACTTACAGCTTGTGACATCCTCCTGGGCCCAGAGAGAGGCTGCCAGAGCTTCTGTGCATGAACCCTGTGGTGCCGCAGGACACCCCAAGTCCATTAACAAGCCAGGGGCGACAGACACTCGGTTAGAAGGTGAAAAGGGACCCTTGAGTAGAGAGGCCATTAAGGCCCCCAAGGGGAGGGAGAGCAGGAGCAAGAGCCGCTTCTGGGCGGGCATGGCCCTCTAAGCCTCCTGTGTGCAACTCGCCGGGTGGTGACATTGCCAGGCATGGTGGCTCGGGGAGGGTCACGGGGCAGACGGGCCAGAGGTCCTTCGCTTGGTCACCCCAGGGATCCACTCTACTTTCTGTAGATTTTCTTTTTTAAATGAAGTATTTAATCACTTAGCCTTGAAGTTTGTTTTTTCCCATTTTACAAATATATATGTGATACATAATGTCTACATTGAACTTGACTACTTTGTACACATTTTTTATAGCATCAAAATTACAAACCCTTCCCCTCTCCCTTTGTGACACTCCTACACCCTCCCCATTCCCCTGGTCCCCTTTATTACCCTCCCCTTTGGTTCTACAAAATGACTGTATTCTGAGTTTCTCATATTAAAGAAACAAAGCCTTGACATTTTGTTAAACTATTTGACACAAGAATCATTATCAAATATAACCAGGCCTATTGGCGCAGGCCTGTCATCCCAGCCCTCTGGGAGGCTGAGGGAGAAGACGACAAATTTGGGCCCAGTCTGGGCAACTCAAGAAGCAGCTTAGTCTCAAGAAAGAAAAGAAAGAGAGAGAAAGGAAGGAAGGAAGGGTCCAAGGACAGGTGAAGGCCCTGGCTCCATTCCCCATATAAAAGAAAAGAAAAATTGCTCTCCAAGGTTAGGAAGGGGCTGTGGCTAGTGAAGGTATTTGGGAGATTCAGAAGAAGGGCAGCTCTTTCCTTCCTCAGGGCCCAGGGGACGCTCCACTTTCCCGACTTCCTGGGACCCATACATCTCCCATGGCCCATGAAGACCTTGCCTCCTGTCCTCTCCCCTTTGCTCATTTCAGTACCTCTCATGAAACATTTTTGGAGGAAAATGCAATCCAGGAACATTGGCCCAAGGAGTAAATAAAATTCTGTCATTTTATTATATTTGTTTTTACACCACTTCTTTACAAGCAGATGTTTGCAATACACCGCAATCCCCTTCTCTTCGGGGCTGGTGCACTCACGAGTTGCACTGAGACCATCTGTCCCCTAGCCTACCCCTCCTGTCTGTGCCCCTCCCCTCCCACCCAGAAGGTGCTAGATTTGCAGAGGCTATAGAGGTCACCTATGGTCTTGGGACAGAGCCCGCACCACTGCATTCCAAGATCCCCATCACAGGCTGGGCTTGGGAGTCCTACCCGAGCGACCCCCACACCAGCACCCTTTCTGTCTCATTTGTACCCTTGCAGCCAGGCAATCTGGGACAAAGTAGTTAACCTCCTCCAGGCCCAGTGGCACGAACCTGTCACCCCAGAGTTCTGAGAAGCTGAAGCAAGGGGATCTCAAGCTAGCCAGGGCAACTTAGCAACTTAGTAAAACCTTATCTCAGAGACTTGAACATTAAAATGGGATGGAGGTGTTGTCAACGCAAAGGCCCTGTCTCTGGGGTTTCCTGAGACACAGCACCACAAGAATGTAAAAATTAACCTCCCAGTTTCCTTGTGTGCAAACCATAGGTGCCAGTAACCACCACTCAAAAGGCGTGACAAACACCCTGAAGCCCACGGGAATGACCCGTGGGGCGTCTACACCAAAAAGGAACTCATTGAGTGGCAGCTGTCTCAGAATTTATTGCTGGCCCTTAGACTGGAATTTAATATTGAGGGTGTCCCAAAAGGTTGTGAATTTTGGGCAACTTTGGGATGCTATCTTAGTTACTTATTAATAATTGGGACCGAACACCTGACATCTGCATCTTAAAGGAGGAAAGATTTACTTAGCTCCCAGTTTCAGAGGGTCTCACAGTCCGTTCATGAGGGGCCAGCAACTGAGGAAGCACATGGCAGAGGTCTCATCAGAGTAGAGGTCTTCAGGGCATGGTAGACAGAAAGCCAGATGAGGGAGGAGGGAGCTGATGTCTGGAGACCAGGAGGAAGGCCAGAGCTTTCCCAAGAAGAAGCCATAACAATGGTTCCTCTTCCTTCCTTTGTTTAGCTCAAGCTCCCAGCTGGACCCCACACACCCAGAGTGGGTGCCCCTCCCTCACCTCCTGGCCCACAAGTCAACAACACACACCTGAAAGCCTTGCCCTGGGCACTTCCCAGTTTCAACAAGTTGACACAATCCCTCCAGGCCAAACCTCAAAGTCTACCCCTTCCAGCCAGGCCCACCCCTCAACAGCATGTGGTTCCACAGGTATTCCACTCCATCCGGATACATGCACCTTCAAGGGGCTCAGATCCAAGCTATGGTAGGCACCCTAACACTGAATTTAGTGCTTGCATAATTTTTATCATAACATTAGTTTTTTTCCAGATATTATGACAAATTAATTTGAGCAGACAAATTAATTTGAGCAAGCAAATTTTTGTATTATACAAGATTTTATTTCTTTAATATTTTGCTATGTATGGTGACCTTTGGAACACCTGTAGATTATATTAAATGGGTGGTGTGCTGGGGGTGGGAAGCAATTTCTTTCAACTTTCTGGAGCAGTTCTGGAAGACCTCTTTTCTGATGACTTTCACAAGGTAAGATAAAAATACGGTGGCTATAGCTTCTAAGCACCACCCCATGGAAAGGTCACCTTGATAGAACATGGCAGTGTTTCTTCAGCCATCTTAGCCACAGATCTGGCACCGTGTGACTTCTGGCTCTTGCCAAAAGTCAAAATGACCAGGGAATGGTCAACATTTTGAACTGACTCAGGAGACAGAGGCAGCCATGACAGTGTCACTGAAAAACCTCAGGAAAGAGGACTTGCAGAACAAAGCCGGGAGAGGCAGGACTTGGGGTAAAACTAGTGCCAATGTGTCTTGTACTGTAACTATTTTAAATTTGAAGACATGCTGTGCTTTCTAGACTTTATGTCGTAATTTGAGCAGGGACATGTGTCTTTCTGGCCACCATAGAATTTCCCAGTCTCACCACCAGAAAAGAAATCCTTTCCATCCCTGCCTTTTTTCCATTCACTTACCCTCTGGCGTGTAGAATACAGTCTCACTTTACTTTCTCTGAAGTTTCCACCAAAACTTAAAGGAACAATCTCACAGTGTTTTCATTACAAATAAATTGTTTCAAAGGTGAAGTTCTGGGAATTCCCACCTGATGTATTAAGTCAATGGGATAGAAGAATGTATCACTTGTATTAGTTTGGTTCTTACAGAAGGCAGCATTTATAGAAATTATTACCAAAAAAATCTATCTGAAAGGTTTACAAGTCTGAGGATAGAGACAGTCCGAGATGGTGGCTGTACATGCAAGAGCTGGAGTGTCGTCCAATGGCTGCTCCCTGGGGAGGTAGAACACCCATCTGGGACTTCAGGACAGCTGGAGAGAGTCTGCTGTGGATCTCGGTTGTTCAAAGAACAATGGCGAAGACCTGAGGCTGAAGGTCAATGATGGGCAGACAGGTGCAAGTCGAGACTGGAGCGAATCTGTGATAAAGATCTGAGACGTGTAACAAGTCGGCATCCGTAGACCATTGCTAAGGCGAGAGCTTTCCCAGAGGAAAATGCTGTAACAATCTTTCTTCGTCCTTCCTTTTATAGAATTCAAGTTCCCAGTTGGGCCTCCCACATCCAGGTGGGTGCTCTTCCCTCTTTCACCGGCCCACAAATCACTCGCACTCTAATCCAGGCTGGTTCCTAATTGCCCAATCTAGGCCTGGTTGCTAAACCCTAATCCACACGTGGTTCCTTATTGCCTCAAATAAACATACTCTTTCCAACAGTCACATAATTGAAAGTGGCCTTGCTGAGAAACGTGGAAGAAAGCAAAATCCAGGAAATAGGGTCAGCCCAGAAATCCCAGTGCTCAGGAGGAGCTGCAGAAAGGCACAAAGAAGGACGCAAGCCACAGCTCTCGAAACCCGGGGCACTGCGTCTTCTGCTGTTTCCTGCAGGGAAGAGTTCTCAGCTGGACCTGGCGGTGCAGCCTGCCATTTCAGCATTCTGGGAGGCTGAGGCAGGAGGATCGCAAGTTCCAGCGCAGCCTGAATGACCCTGCCTCGAAATCAAAATTAAAATGGGCTGGGATGGACAGCAGTTTGAAGGTCCTGGGTTCAACCTTCAGTTCTCCTTCCTCTCAAAAGAAAAGAAAAGAAAGAGTTCTCCACACTGAACATTTCCACCACAAACTTCATAAATTTGGAGCCTATTTCCACCGCTTCCTCCTGGAACAGCCGGGTCTCTGAGAACACAACTTACATTTGCACAGGACGTTATACCATGTCATGTCACAATCCTGTGTGACTTCCAGGACATGAGATCACACTGTAGACTCAATGTTTTTCTTCTTTTTTTTTCTTTTTAAAAATGTTTATTCTGTGGCACTGGAGATCAAGGGCAGGGCCTTCACCCTGATCTACACCCTCAGCCCATTTTTATTCCTGATATTGAAGCAAGATCTTGGTATGTCACTATGCTGCATGGGATGGCTTTGAACTTGTAATCCTCCTGCCCCAGCCTCGCAGGCCTGTGCCACCAGGAACTCCGCTGCTTTTTAAGTCTGGTATTGTGTGAGCTTTTCAAGCTTGGATTCTTCGTTCCATGCTCTGTGTCCAAGACCCCTCGTGTTGCTGGCAGCAGGGGACACTCTCTGGGAGAGAGATGCTGCTTTGGAGTTTCTCAAAGGCAGCCAGGCTGCACCCCTCGGCCTCAGAGTCACAAGGGCAGGCTTACCCTCATCTCGCCATTTGGGAGTCTGCACCCTTTTACCAACCCACCACCACCCTGCAGGTGGGCACTGGCTGGGTGTGTCTGTCCTCATGGCTACTTCTCTCCAAGAGTGACAGATACCAGCACAGATGTTTACGAGTCCCATCTCCTGGCCTCCGGGGTTGTGCTTAGGTGATAGGTTGAGCACTGTGTGCAAGTACAAACCACAGGCCGGAGGCTTAGGCGCTCTGCTCAGGTGCAGCTGGGCCAGACAGAAGAGTGGGGGGACAGCACAGTGACAGTCCCTGCGGTGGGTGCTGGAACATGTCCTTCCCACCCAGAGGGGAAGCCCAGTGACACAAGGCTGGAAGTTGATTCCATCGGGCCCCAAACTCCCTGTGGTGTCAAGGCCAAGGCAGGATTCATCAATTTTACCAACAATAATAGTTTACAAACCATCACCAGTGAACTCTGAGTTTCCTCTCTTACTAACGGTGTGTCCCTGCTGGAGCTTCAGGGGCTGGGGACCAAATGCGTAGTAAAACCTCCTTTGCAGCTGGACATTTGCACACACTATAATCCCAGTGCTCTGGGAGGCTGAGGCGGAAGGATCACAAGTTTAAACTAGGCATAGTGGCCCATTCCTGTAATTCTAGCATTTTTGGAGGCAGGAGAATTGCAAACTAGAGCTCAGTCTGGGAAATTTAGCAACTTGTTGAGATCCCGTCTGAACTTTTTTTTTTTTTAATGTTACAAAAAAGCCTAGAGACGTAATTCAGGGATAAGGCCCTAGTTTCAATCCTGTACCAAAAGTGGGGAAGGGAGGGAGAGAGGATGAAAGAGAGAGAAAAATTTTAAAATAACAGTGTGAAAAATAGAAGAGGCCTGAGGGTGCAGCTCGGGGCAAAGGCCTTAGGTCGACCTGCAGGACAGTAAAGCACGGTTTTCTGGGGTTTGTTTTCTTTTTTCTGTCTGCAGCAGTCCCTGGGGCTGTGCCAAGGCCCCGGCTCTCGGTAGGCCACGAACAGCTGTGGGAGGCGGATTCCCTCTTCAGTTCTGCGTCCCGTCCAGCCACACTGCGGCACGCCTGGGCTCACTGGCCACGGCCAAGTGCCGCCAGTAGCCGGTAGCCCAGGGACCACGCGGAGCCAGCAGGACCAGATGCGTGTTGTCAACTCTGCTGCGAAGCTGGGAGTGGGAGGGTCCGGGACCCCGGTGCCCGGTGGCCCGGTCAGCTTCCCCGTGCAGGAGCAGGAGCGGGGAAGCGGCGCATCTGCTGAGATCGGAGCGGCCCGGCGCGGAGGCGCCTGGCGACCGGCGACCGCCTTATCGCGGGGAAGCGCGGTCCGTTCCCGCGCGCTGACGTGTTCCACCTTCCCGGCTAGGTAACGTCTGCCCAGCGACCGGGCCGCCGTCGCCGTGGAGCCGCGATCGCCCGCGCGGGGGCGGCGGGGGCGGAGGCGAAGGCGGCTCGGGACGCCCGGCTGCTGGGGCGCGCCGCCTCCTCCCTGCCGCCCGCCCGGCCTGCGCCTGCGCCTGCCATCTGCCCCGCCTCTTCCCTCTCCCTTCTCCTGTGCCCT
>PVKB01005695.1:48533-87881 GCA_004027205.1 Ctenodactylus gundi
GGAGGGGGGGGGGGGGGGGGGGGGGGGGGGGGGGGGGGGGGGCATAGCCCAGAGGTTAGAGCACGTGCCTCCGTGCCTAAGGCCCAGAGTTGACTCCCCGGGCATAACAATTAACCAGGAGTGACAGTGCATACCCATAATCCCAGCACTCTGGAGGCTGAGGCAGGAGGATTGCTGTGAATCTATGGTCAACCTGGGCTACACAGTGAGTTCAGGAGCAGCCTGGACTACAGAGTGAGACCCTATCTCAACAGATAGATAGGTAGGTGGGTAGGTAGGTAGATGATAGATAGATAGATAGTATTTCAGAGTGGCAAATGTAGACTATCAGCAAAGTAATGCCCAGTCTCTGTGACGCCTTAAGACAGCACACACACAACTACACCTCACATACATTCACATTTTTTCAACAAAATGGGGCTCCACTGTTTACCCTGTCATGCACCCACTCACTAAGCAAGTGGTTGGCATCACTCAGAGTGAATAACTGGAGATGTGCTCTGTTTTGGGGCTAACGTAGCTGTCCATCTCTGGAGCATCTGTAACGGGTCTACCAATCCCCTGTCAAGAAGAACCTATTTCTCAATTTAGGGGTGTAATTTTAAAGATAGCAATCATCATTGTAACTAAATATTTATACATTTACCAGATTATTTCCTTAGGATAGTTTCCTGTAAGTAAAATTTCAAAGTAAGTGACCACATTTTTAAGAGGAGTTACTCGGTAACCCCAATGGCTTCCGCATGAGTTTTCATCAAAGGGGAGCGTCATAGTTTCTTTCTGGCTGCTGTGATAGGGTACACAATGGTCACAACAGTTTGAGAAGGTCCCATGAGGTCCACTCATGGGCAGCTGGCCATGGTGAGGCACAAGGCAGAGGCCCAAGAGCTGCTCAGGGCACTGCAGACAGAAACTGAGTGAAGCAGGAGCAGTGGGTGTCTGGAGAGAAGGCCAGGCCAGAGCTGTCCCAGGAAGAAGCTATAACAATGTTTCTTCTTCTTTCTGTTATTTAGTTCCAGTGGCCAGCTGGGCCCCCCACACCCAGGCTACAGTCCTTCCCTCACTTCCGGGCTCACAAGACCAAAACACACTTGAAAGCTCTGCCTTCGGCATTTCTCAGTTTTAACAAATCGACACAGTCCCTCCAACAGTCTCAATCCCCCCTCTGTCAACTTGACAACCACACACATCTCCTTAACCATATTCACAACAGTTTGAGAAGGTCTCACACATAATTATTCATATTTAATTTCTAAATACAATAACTAAATTCCTAATTATGCCTAATAGAACAAAACTACATTGCATACAAATGAAAACTCAATCAGTTCCTCCTTCACAACAGAAACGGGAGTTCCCCTTTGGAATACGCTTATTGTCTTGACATTCAAGTACTTAAACATTAGAATACAACTAACAAATTCCAGTATTAAGGTGCATATACATGTATAAACATAATGACAGCATAAAAAGAAATTCTAATTATAATCCTCATGTGAGTAACTGGCCACATGGTCTTAGCTAGTATATAACTACCTTCTTCTACCCATTCTGTGTTTCCTTGGCCTTCAGGAAATTGTACCCATGTGACATCCTGAACATTGGGCTACTCTGAAATTTGCTCTGCCAGATTAAGTAGTCTACTGCCTTTAAACTCAGTTTCAGGCAAAGTTCCAGGGCAGGGGCAAAACACCAGCACACTTTTTTGCCACAGCTTTGCATGCATGGTTTCTAGACCAATTACCAATAAAGTCTGTCTTCCCATCTGAATCTTCTTGCTCCTGGCCTTTATAACCCACACTTCTATCAGCATTCTGGTCTTTGGAGTTCTGACCAGAATCTCCCATCAGGCTTGGCTCACAGCATTCTAAACCTTCTGCAGCCGGCATCTTCAAACCTTTCCAAACTCCTCCCACAAACCAGTTCCAAGGGCTTCAAAACCACATGGTCAAGTAAAGTCACAGCAATAACCCTACTTCTCTGGTACCAATGTCTGTCTTTGTCGCTTTCTTGTTGCTCTGACTCAATGTCTGACATCCGCAACTTCAGAGGAAAAGATTTATTTTAGCTCACAGTTCCAGAAGGTATCATACAGTCCGTTCGTGGGCAGCCAGCCACGGTGGAAGCATACTGCAGAGGCCAGAGAGCAGCTAAGGGTATTGCAGGCAGAAAACCAAGTGAAGCAGGAGTAGTGGATGTCTGGAGAGTGAGGCAGGGACAGAGACCTCCTGCCAGGAAGCTGTAGCCATACTTCTTCTCCCTTCCCTTTACTTAGTCCAAGCTACTAGTTGAGTCCACCAACCCAGGGTGGAGCCCCTCCCTCACTTCCTGACCCCATAAGTCAATCACACATGCCCCAAAGCTCTTCCCTGGCATTTCCCAGTTTCAACAAATTGGCACAGTCCTTCCAACAGTCACAGGGGGTATTATTCTCAATGTTTTGACACTATTATGGCATTAATAAAAGGACATATCCATTGCAACAAAACCCCACATATTTAAAGTTATATTTTAGAATTTGAAATTTTAATTAATTTTATATAATTATTGCAGTGACACACACACTCACATGCATGTTATGGTTTGGATCTGAAATGTCTGCCAAAAACTTCATGTATTTGGATGTGTGGAATACTGATAGAACCATGAACCTGGGGCTGGGGTCATAGCTCAGTGGTTAAAGCACTTGCCTAAGGCCCTGGATTTGATTCCTTAGCACTACATAAACTGGGAGTGGTGGCACATACCTGTAATCCCAGCACTTGGGAAGCTGGAGTAGGATTGCTGTGAGTTGTAGGCCAATCCTGGCTCCATAGTGAGTTCAGAACCAGTCTGAACTATAATAAAAACCCTGTTTAAAAAAGTAAGTAAATAAATAAAAAATAAACAGGCCTTGTCAGAAGGCAAGGAAGGATCACTGAGCCAGCCAGCTCTGCCCTTCCTTGCTCACCAGGCTTCCCATCTGCCATGTAAGGAACTGCTCTTCCTCCTTCTAGGCCTCTGCCATATGCTTCCACCATTGCCAGACACCAATCAAAGGACTGTGAGCTAAAATACACCTTTCCTCTCTTAAGGTGTGGATGTCAGCTATTGAGTCACAACAATGAGAAAGTAGCTAAGGTAGAACTTGGTACCAGAGAAGTGTGGTCATTGCTGTGACTTTACCAGAGGACGTGACTTGCAAGCCTTTGGAACTGGCTTGCAGGAAGGTTGGGAAGGTCTGAGGATGCTGGCTAGAGAAGCCTCAAAAGCTGTGAGCTAAGCGTGGTGAGAGCTTCTGCTCGGGGGCCAGAAGACCAGAATGCTGATGGAAGTGTAGATTGTAAAGGCTCCAGAGGCTTCAGATGGGAAGGAAGACTTCGTTGGCAATCCATCTAGAAACCATGCACGCAAAGCTCTGGCAAAGAATGTGTTGGCATTTTGACCCTGCCCTGGATCTTTGCCTGAAACTGAGATTAAGGGCAGTGGACCCCTTAATCTAGCAGAAAAAAATTTCAAAGCAAACCAATGTTCAAGCTGTTAAAAGAGGCCTTGAAAGTGTCATAGGAATCAACCAGGCCCCACAATTTACCAGTTAAAGGGTGAAAAAGGCAGAGGACTTTGCTTTGAAAAGCAAATCCCAGGGTGTCCTGCATGGCCGCCTAGGAAGGGGAAATCCCCAAGCAGTTCCACCAACTCAGAGGCTGCTGTGGCCACCAAGGTCCTTAATGTATTGTGTGACTCTGAGGTTTACACTGATTTCTGTTTTCCATATGAAACCCTTGTCCTATTTCTATGTGGATTTGACCTACATGTATTTATTGTCATAGTTTATGTATTTCATCTTACATCTGCTTCTCCTGTGTGATTTCTGGTTTATCATCTGTCTTAATTTTTACTTAACATTTTAATGAAGAACATGTTTTCTTCCATTCTCCCTGGTATATCTCCTACCTCAGCTGGCAGTGGTTACTTGCTGTCAGCACTGCCCACTTTCCCAGAGCTGAAGGAGCATGAGCTTGGTGCTGTCGGCACATGAGCCATGTGGCTCTCCGTGACTTCATGTCTGTCACAGGTTCATCTTGCTCTCAGGGTTGTGGTGGACAATGAACTGACATAGCTCTCAATCCAGACGCCAGTACTTCCAAGCTGCTGTCATGGGCTACTGTCCTATCAAGGGGCCTCCTTCCCCGTTGAACTCTGAAATCCTCATGCCAGTGGAACACAACAGGGCCACAACTACAAGAACACACTGCCTCCAAGGCCATGGCCACCGCCAACCCAGTCAACCCTGTTTCTGGCAACTCTCTTCCCCCAGGAGTTCACAAGCTAGCCCCAGTCCTCCTTCCTGGTTTGGATTTCTATTTTCCAAGAGTTGGTGGAGGAGGGACATCATTTGAGAGCCAGCACCTCACAGGTCAACAGCCCGGTGGGAGAGGATGGGGCAGTGGAGATGGGTTTGCATAGGAGTCAAGGAACCGGGACAATCCTCTGAGCTGCCTGGGGTGTATACTCAACAGTGCCAGGGAATGGGGGCCTGGCTTGGGTGAGGCAGCCACAGAAAGGCCGGGCCAAAGGCTGAGTTCAGGCAGAACTCTTCCTAGTGGTCAGAAGAAAAGGTGTCATGTCCCCTGGGTGGCGCAGGGCAGTACTGCATGGCACTTGCTGGGGAATCCCATTGTCATGCACCAAAGCTCTTCATGTTTTCTGTTGCCCCACCAGGCTGTGAACTTCTTAAGATCCTTGTTCAGTGGGTATCTCCAGTCCCAGAACAACAGCTTCTACCAGGCTATAGTGTGTGTGTGTGTGTGTGTGTGTGTGTGTGTGTGCGTGTGTGTGTGTGTGTACGTGCACGCACACGTGCACGTGATGTTGGGGATTATCTGGGCAAGCACTTTATCACTGAGCTATACCTTCCACCTATCTATAATTTATGTACTTTTTCTTAAAGACACGGTCTCATTAAGTTGCCCCGCTGGCTTTGAATTTGTAATCCTCTTACCTCAGCCCCCCGGTAGCTGAGATTACAGGACTGCATCCCTGTGCCCAGCTCCATGGACTCTTATTAAACATTAGCTGGATAAATAACTGAATGATACACCTGGAGACCTGCAAAAGGTCCAGGATGCAAACAGAGAGGACTGAAAAGAGGGAATAAATCCCTTGTCTCATATTAAAAACAAAAAACGTTATGAGATACAATGAAATCATTTCAGTGATTCCTCCAATCTATAAAAAAATATAGATAAACTAGAGAGTAGAGTGTAATTCTCTCCCTTCCATGAAGAACTACAGCTGGAGACTACAGCAAGAATATCTGTGACCCTTAACTCCGTCTTGGGACATAACCTGTGGCCTGTTCTCCTAGGCTGCTGCAGGTGTCATCTAGGTGTCCTGACAGAGCCCTGCCCAGGGGAGGCCACTACACAGTGTGCGTGCATGAGTTAGTAGCATGAGTCAAGGTGTGTTTCATACAGACACAGCTACTTCCCAGTGGGTTGCAATAGTTTATGCTATTGGAGTTTTGAAACACCTTGGAGTGTCTAGAAGCTCAGATTGTGTGGTTCTGCCCTGGCAGTTGGTCAGGTAACAGACTCACTCAGCTTCTTATTCCCTGTCCACGGCGGGATCCCCGGGCCTGGGAGAGGGGCAATGCTCAGTTCTCTCGGGACCTAGATCCAGGTACAGCTGCCTCTCACTTTCTCTGCTCCCAGACCCAGCTTCTTCCCCTTGAAGATAACTCAGCAAGCAAGGCAGACAGAGGCCCTAAAGTTGGGGAGATACACAAGGCTCTGGGAAACCCCAAAGCTCGAGGCAGCTACTGGCCAGCTGCCTAAGCTAGGGAGACACCCAAGGCTCCGGGACCCCACAGCTCAAGATGGCTATTGGCAGGAGGACTGCCATTAGTTCAAGATCAGCCTGGGTGACGTGGGAGTTCAGGACCAGCCTAGTCTACAGAGTGAGACTCTGTCTCAGCTTGTGTCACCAGCTGGGAGGCCTGAGCAGTACAACGTTGCAGCCAATCCTGTGATAGTCTCTGAGCACAGAGCATCACTGGTGCATCACTTCCTGTCACCAAATGCAGGTGTCAGAGTGGCAACATTCTGCCCAGGACCTGGGATGTATCACATAGGCCCCCTGACACCTGTCAAGAAAGGGAAGGGCAGGGAGGGGAAAGGTTGGTGTGTCCAATGTCTTGGCAGCATTGCGGCTGTGGTCTGAGGGGGCTGCCATGCACCCATTGGTCCCTCAGCTGTCCTCCGGCGGGCCCACAATGCCTAGAGCAGGCACACCGGCCACTGCCACGGCATCCGGGCACACACGCTGGGCAACCATGGAATGGCAGCTAAACCAGGCAAATTCCACCAGCTCCCACAGAACCTGGCTTGGGCTCCGGTCCCAGACAGCCCCTGGGGTCGCTGAGGATGGCAAGTTTGAGCCTAGCCGGGACAACCCTGTCTGGGATGGAGCTTAGGGTGAAGGTCCTAAACTCGATCTCCATTACCAAAATAAATAAATAAATAAATAGGAAAAAAAGGTGTAGTTTGAATTTTTGAGCTTGCATGCCAATGCTAGCACGCCCTATGTGTGCACGTGTGTGTCCCTGTGCATGCCAGGTGCTTTCATGAGTATGTCATATGCACCACCCATGGCTGGAGAGTCCCCTAATATGACCACCCTAGTGGTCACATTTGGAAAACCACTCACCTCCAGCCCTCTCGTTGGCAATACAACTTTTTCAGTTGCCAGGCCTGGTATCATAGGCCTGTTATCCCAGTACTTAGGGAGGCTGAGGCAGGAAGATTGTAACTCTGAGTCCAGCTTGAGAAACTTTGTAACTTAGCAAGACCCTGTCTGAAATAAACAATAAGAAGGGGCCGGGGATGTAGTTCTGTGCGAAGGCCCTGGGTTCAGCCCCCAGTTCTGAATAAAACCCAAACACAAACCTTCTCAGGGCTCTAGCGGCCTTGAGTCTCTAAACCACTCTGACCCATAATCTCTATAATAGCAGCATAACCATAGCTAAGCTAATTGACCACTGTATCAGCTAGGGGTCTCTGGAGGAACAGAATCAATAGAAAAAATGGAGGCATGATTACACGAGGGGATTTATGAGCTGAGCTCCCGGAAGCAGAGGCGAGAGAGTCCCCCCCCCCCCCCCAGCCATCTTCTGGTGGACAGCCAGCGGACTCAGGGGGGCTGCTCACGCAGGAAGCTGGACATCAAAGGGTGGGAGAGGGCATCAAATACGCAGCCTTGGCTCTAAGTCAAAGGTCTGGACACTCTTGGAGAGTCGCCCATGCGAGTCTGTGTCAGAATCGGGGGGAACTGGAGCCGGATGTTCAAAAGCCACCAAAGCCACACCCACAGCTGCAAACAGGAGCTCTTCAAAGGTGGCCACCTCTGTCTCTTTTCCTTGTCATCCCACCCAGACTACAAGCCCATTGGTTGGGGTCACCCACACTTGAGGTGGGTCTTCCTTCCATCTGTTGGCCTACAAGTCAGTCATCTCCAGACACACCCAGTCCTGGGTCCTGCTCATCTGCTGGCTGGGTCTTCATGCGGGCAGGCTGACCTGGTGGTTCAAGTCCTGCCACAGTGACTTTACCCAAGTGTTAACCTTTAGTTCTCAGGATAGCCTGGGAGCTTCCTTGGATTGGCCTGGGTGGAAATTTGAGTCCCCAGATGGAGTCTAGGTACTGGGGTGACAGAAGTTGTAGAACTGCATGAAAATTACCAAGTTGTCCTTAGAGAATATCATACTCATAACTGAAAAGATTTCTGAATTTTTATTAAACACAGAGAATACTTTTTCAGCATCCCATTCAACTGTTTTCACACTAGTAAAACAAGAATTGCAAAATGCCGCACACAGGGCTGGGGCATAGCTTAGTGGCTAGAGCACTTGCCTAGCAAGCACAAGGCCCTGGGTTTGACTCCCCAGCACTACACAGGCTGAGCAAGGTGGTACACACCTATATTCCCAACATTCAGGAAACTGAAGCACAGTTGCCATCAGCTCAAAATCAGCCTGGGTGACACAGTGAGTTTAGGACCAGCCTGGACTACAGAGTGAGACTCTGTCTCAAAAAATAAAGCCCCCCCAAGCCCCCCCCCCCCCCACACACACCCTTCTAGTACCAGCTAATTACCAAAAGGAGCCTGTTACTCAGAATGAACAACCACCCTGCGGAGGGGGCTTCCTTTTCAGGCCCCTCCAGCAGGCTCCCTTGTTCAGGCCGCAGCCTGAGCAGCCACTCCCGGTAGCCCCTCCCCAGACACTGTCTCCTGGGCAGTCTGCGCAGCAAGCGGGCACTCCCGCCCTGCCCTGTGGATGTGTTCAAGAGTCCTGTACCAGTGAGGAGTTGGAGCTGTAGCACATTAAATATTTACAATTATCAGAGAAAAGACAGCACACAGCACACAGCTCTGAGCCTAGATAAGAACACGGTTTTAAAATATTTACAACGAGCACATCTCGCCTCTTCTGGTTCTTCTCTCAGGCCTGGCACTTTAGGCCTCTGATATCTATATTGTATTCTACCCCCAGGTTTCCTACAGGCTTGAAAGGGTGCCACACAACCTCTCGGCTAAGTCTGAGGAGACTATTTCGGAGGGGTGAGATCTGGCCCGTGCCCTCCTAGCAGGAGGGCGCTGCTCACATCATCTAGTCTGTGTTCCTCTGACCAATGCCTGCGTCCAGCTTGAGGATGACCCACCTACCGTCTCTTCTGGCTGGCCTCTGGGAAAAAGAAGTGATAGGCCATTGGACCAGACCTGACTTGGATTGGTCCCCCAAGTTTTAGATGCCAGAGTTAATATGGTGCTACCAGTATCCAGATCCCTAATTCCTCTCATGAAGTCAACTTTAAAATGATACAAAGGACAAAAATAAAAGATGGAGGATAGGAAGCAGGGAGGTAGCCTGAGTATAGAGAGGAAGAGGACCGGGGGGATGGACGGGAGGTGGACACTCGTCCACACCAACTCCCCAGGGGAATATATGGGAAACATATATACGAATAGAAGTAATAATCACAGGCAAAATTAAGTAGTACAGGTCATCGTGCTGAGGCGCTCCTTCGTGTTCTTGGATTTGACCTTGGTTTTTTGTGGTTTCGGTGGCAGTGGGAATTGAGCTCAGCCTTTTTATAAAATTTAGTATTTTGAGATAAGCTCTCACTAAGTTATAAGTTTGCCTAGGCTGGGCGTGAACTTATGATCCTCCTACCTCAACCTCCCAGAGTGCTAAGATGGCAGGCCTATGCCTCCAGGCCAGCAAACCCTGTGTTCTCTGAGACGCCTCATGCCATCCTCTCAGGCCTTCCCACAGCCAGGGGGCAAATGTGACCCAAGTTTCCTGAATGGGCACCGTAGCCGCAGCAAGGGGACCGATGTGCTAGGAAAAGACTGGGAAGGTTGCTTGGTCCTTGGATTCATTAGAAGACGCGGAGGCCGTACCCACCGGGAAATACTTGGCCATGCAGAGATTACAGCTCCAGTGTCTGGGTGGGTGTCGGGAAATTAGCAGGGATCACGGGCACCTTTGGAAGGTGCCCATTTGCCCTTGCAGCCCTGGGCCCCAGGGCCACCCTCATGCGCGGGCTTGTCTGTCCAGGCTGGGGAGACCTGGCAGGGTCGGGTCTGAGGCGGCACACGTGCTGGTGTGTATTTATATCAAGGCGGCTATGTTGCCAAGGAGCCTGGGACAGAGCAGGGAGATAACGCCTAATCCACCTTTCGGTGATAATGCGGCGAAACATGAAGAGACCCAGGGCTCGTCCTTCTCTGGCATTACCCTGGGGGGGGCCGCCCTTCCTGGGGGGCGGGTAGACAGCCAGCAGGCTCTGGGGCCCTGAAGGAAGGGGGTGGGGGGGTTGGGGAAGGTAGCCAAGCCAGCAGGTTCTAGGCAGTGAGTCAGGGGCACCAGCAGCCACTGGGGTCCAGGGGGGTAGCCAAGCCCTAGACAGTGGGTTGCCTTGAAAATAACTGGTGACTACGTCAGACTGCAACCGTGCTCCTTACAACAAACAGAAGAAAGAGTAGAGTGGAAGAGGACAAGAAGCAGGCAGGATGTCATTTGTCAGCAACAAGGAAGCACTGAGGGAGTTACACGCATGAGCTTTGGTCAGCGGGAGCAGCAGCCAGGAGCGCTGCGAGAAGTGCCCTGTCCCGAACCATGGGACAGCTGGTGGCAGGAGCTGGAGCTCCCCTGGGCTCTGCGCCGTGTCCCACCCACTCGCCGTCAGTTGTAGTGGGGCACCAGCCCTGCTTGCCAACGCCAATGTAGGAGAGTCTCTAGGACTCTGGCCAAACAGGCCAGGTGTCCTGGCATAGGAAGATGACCAGGAAGCTCTGGAACAGTCCATTCTATGCACAGAGGTCATGTATGAAAACAAAATCCTAGCACTGTGGGAAGCCGAGGTAGGAGGATCACAAATTCAAGCCCAGCTTGGGAAACCTGGGGACTTAGTGAGACACTATCTCAAAACAAAAAAAAGAAGAAGAAGAAGAAGAAGAAGAAGAAGAAGAAGAAGAAGAAGAAGTAGAAAGAAAGAAAGAAAAAAATGGGTGGGAGTGGTGGCTGGGGATGGAACTCAGTGCAAATGTCCTGGGTAGGATCCTCAGTGCTAAAATAAAATAAAACAATATGGACTGGATATAGTAATGGCTTGGCCTGCATCTTAAACTCACTCTGATGGAATTGGGCAGCTTATTTAAGTTCTGGTGCCTTTGTTTCTTCACCTCTAGAATGGGACAAGAATATCATCAAGGTCTGAGTGTGTCCTCCCCCTATTCATCTGTTGACATCTAGTCACAATGGGACAGATAGTCCGGACTGAGCCTGACAATTAGGCCATGGGGGTGGAGCCCTCAAGAGCAGGATCGGGATCTGAACACAGAAGTCCCAGGGAGCCCCCCCCTCTTCTGCCAGGTAAGGACACAACAAAAAGGTGCCAGCGAGAGGCCTGGAGGAGGGCTCTCAGCAGACACCTTAATTTTACCCTTCCCAGCCTCCAGGACTGGGGGTAATGAACCTTTGTTTTTCATAAGCTATTTAGCCAAAGGCATTTTATTGTAATACCTGGATGGACTCCGATAGTTGCCTTCTTTGTAGATTTGTGAGACTCACATAGAAAAGTAGACATGGAAATCTGCCTCCCAACTAAACTCCACACCTGGGATTCAGTTTTCTACTAATGAGCACTTTGCATGGTAATAGCTTACCATGTGATAATCTCACCATACTATTTTTTGTGTAGTTTCCCCAATAATGGCTGCCCTTAGCCAACCTGAGATCAGCATGAGGAACATGGGCTGAGGCTTTTTTTCTTTAATTTGGGGTGAGCCTAGTGCTATGGCACAGCTATAGGTAATATCAGCATACTGGGAAGCTGAGGCAGGAGGTTCACAAGTTCAAGCCCAGCCTGGGCAACTTAAGAAGACCCTGTCTCAAAATTTTAAAATGTGTCAGGACACAGCTCTTGTGTCCATGCCAAGGGCCCCCGACAGCACCTCCCAGGAGCAAGTTGTCCCTGTTGGGACTTAAACACGCAGAACTCGGGGTAGATGGGAGATTTCGGGAGGCTCCAGGGCTGGGCTTGGGTTTCTGATGCCTCTTATCAGTTCACAACACGCATGCACACAACAAGACAGATTAGCCTTTTCATGGGGAATGTTAATCAAAGTCAGTGAAACAATTCCCAACATGAAAGTAGCTATGTTAGCAAAGCGGCCCCAACTGGACCAAGCTGAGCAAGTCTTGGCTTAGAGTAGCCACATGTGTGTCCCTCTGTCCAGGTGGACTGAGAACCGGCTCTGTCCATCCCTGACCAGTCCACGGCCCACTACAGGCCCTGAGGGGTTGTGTTTTATGTTGTGTGCCAGATCTTCACAGAGTGTGGCCCTCACACATTCCTGGGACGCCTGGGGTTCTGGGATTTGTAGGATTCCACGAGTTCATCTGGCTGAAGGCCAAGGTCAGACCGCGGCACCAGCAGGACTGACCTCCTGGACTGTGGGTGTCAGCAGCTTTCCCTTATAGGCAGGCTGGCTGGGCACCCAGGACCCGAGCCTCCTAGGGGACCAAAGGCCCTAAAGAGTGGGTCCGGAGCCTGGCAGCAGGGTGGGGGACTGAAACTTACCCATCAGAGTGAACCGAAGGAAAGAAACTGTTGCCTCTGCCCACAAAGAGCAAGGCCCTGGCTGGGAGCTTTCCTGTTATGGACAGCCCTTCTGTGGCGGTGGTGGTGTTGGCTCTGCAGATGGAGCTCAGGGCCTCGAACTAAGCTCCGCCTCAGCCCATCTTGACTTTTCATTCTTGCTAAGCTGATAAGGTATTTAGGCTGGACTCAGATTTGTGATTTTCCTGCCTCAGCCTCCCAGAGTGCTGGGATGCCGGGCCTCCACCACTCTGCTTGTGGAGAATCCTTTCCACTTCTTGCCATTCGTCTAGGGCTCCCAAGTTCAAACCTTGATCAAGATTCACACGCATCCCTGTGAAACCAGTTCAACCACAGATCCATCACAGTGCTGCGTTAACTCGTTTTGAAGCTGAACGAGGTCTTCCCTTGGGCTGGTCTCCTTATAAAAGGGATGTACAGGCTGGGCAGCAATGTCCCTGGCTGGCTATTCACAAGGGGCTAGGGGAGCCGGAGACACAGTGTAAAAGACGTGACTCCCATCATGGGGCAGGAATGACCAACTTGTGATGGCATGGCCACCCCAGGGTGGGGTGTCACCCCAGTGGAGGATCTGGGAGGCTGAGACAGGAGAGCCACAAATCCCCACACCAGCCTGGGTAACATAAGGACTTAGAGAGATCCTGTCTCAAAATCAAAAATAAAAATGAGCTGGGGAGGTAGATCAGTGTGGAGGCCCTGGGCGCAACCTCCAGCACTGGAAAGGAAAAGAAAGAAAAAGGAAAGACAAAGCAGTGGAAAGCTAATATCAGAGTATAAGGCCAAGAGGTGTGAGAGGCTCCAGCAGGAGTGGCCTTGGAGCAGGGCACAGCTGGACCTATGAGCAGAAGTATAGAGACAGCATTCATGTGTTCCTTCAGTAGCCTGATTTTGTCCTCTAGAGGCCCGGATCATGCTCCTCTAAAAACCAGGTTCCCACCACCTCCTTTATCTTATTCATGTCCACCCAGAAAACTATGTTCCTCAGCTCCTCCCATCTCCACACCTGATCCCAAGCTGCTCAGAGGAAGACAGTATTCCCTCCCAGCCATGGCGCCAGCACAGGCAGCATGAGCTGGAGCGCTCACCAACACCTACCTTGCACATCCTCCCTTGCCCATAGGAACTGTGTTTCCAGGGAAGAACTCCAGAATAACTCACCACCACCCACAGCAAGTATGGGCCTCTGGGTGTCCCTGGTTCCCACTTCCAGCTAGGTGGGTCCCCAGCCAGAAGGCGCAGGCCTGCTCTGTCCAGAGAGCCTGGCTGTTCCCAGAAGTAGAACAGCTGTCCCTGGAAGTAGACCCAGAAGCATCCTGGAAGTAGATGGTAGAACGGTGGGAACCCTGCTGCTTTGTCAGAAAAGATACTTCTGAAGTGCTTCATGTCAAGAAATAGAGTTTGCCGAATAACTTTTGGAAAATGAATCCGAAGAGCCTGGGAAAGCATTCAACAGAAGACAACGGGTATGATGCAGCTTGAAACTCCCAGACATTATGAGTGAGACTAGCTTTCCCTCCAGATTCATTCTTAACTTTGCAGCCTGTCCTCAGAGGGAGGTGCTGCCAGCCAGGAGTTGTCACCTGCTGGGCATCTCTGCCTGGAAAGTCCCTCTCCTCCTTGTCCCCAGCCCTGTCCCCACCCCTCCCCCCTCCCACAGCCTCTGTGGACGCTGACAGCTCTCGCCTTGGTCATCATTCATCCTGCCCATAGCAAACTTTGGAGAAAATAAAAAACCCTGCTCCCCTAATCTCATTAGGAGGGCTGCAAATTGAATCTCGCCCCTCTCAGGGTCCCCTCAGCTGGCTGCCATTAGGAGCGGGGGCCGGGCCTTGGCTGGGGCCCAAAGACCTGCTAACTGAATTTGAGATGTTATGGTCTTGACAGGCCAGGGGAGGTAATTGAAGAGCTGGGCCACCGCTAACATCTCAGGCTCGGATGACACCAGGGATGCAAAGCTGCCGTCTGCAGGGTGATGGGGGCACCGAGGAGTCCCCCAAGGGCTCTGGGGTTGGTTATTGATAAAGAGATCAGTCTGGATGGAAGGGAGGAGGGTAGTGGGGAGGCTGTATGTGGTCGTGGTCGCGATGTGAAGTGGGTGTCAGAGGAGACAGGATCCCGGTCACTCAAGTCCAGGATAACGTGTGTGGGTCTGAGGGAGAGAGGAAGCGGCCTGGGGGGACTGCAGAAGAACCCACACAGTCTGAGAGAAAAATCCCGAAGTTTAACTTGTACTCACTACTTACATGTTTTGTTTTTGCTTTTAATTTTGGTGACGTTCTGCTTTGAGATAGGATCTCCTTCTGTAGTCCAAGCTGGACCTAAACTCATTATATAGCCTAAGCTGACCCTGAACTCACTGCAGTCCTCCTGTCTCAGCCTCCCAAGCACTGGGATTATAGGCAAGTACATCTTACTCCGTGAGTCGTGTTCGCTTTTTTCTTTCCCACCTTGAGCGCCAACCTTCTCTGGTTCTTCTGCCCCACATCTGACAGAGGCTGCTCAGAGGGGACAGTATTCCTGCCCAGTCATGGTGGCAGCACAGGCTAGGCTACCTGGAGTACTCACCAGCACTTTGTGCACATCCCACTCTACCCAAAGGTACCTCATTTCCAGGGAAGGACTCCCCAGGCCCTCCCTGCCACCTGTAGCAGGGTGTGGGCCTCCAGACACTGCTCACTGTGCGTCCAGCTCGGTGGGGTCACCAGCTGGATGGCCCACACCTGCTTCACCAAGGGGCCCTGGCTGTCTCCAGAAATAGAACACTCGGAAGGGGGTTCTTTTTATAAGAGTCTTTCTATGATAAGAAATGTGTAGTTTTGTGAAAAAGAAATGTGGAAAATCTAGCATTCACATAACCAAGTACAGTATTGCGAAAGATTAATTCCCCAGATATTAAAAATTGAGGACATTCAAATGTGTTGTATGCATATGCCCAGTCTGCATCTTCCTACATAATTTTTTCTTTCTTTCTTTTCGTGTGTGTGTGTGTGTGTGTGTGTTTGTGTGCAGAGTGAACTCAGAGCTTTCTCACTGAGCTATATCCCCAGGCTTTTATATTTTTACTTTTGAGATAGTGTCTTGCTAAGTCTCTATTTGTTACCCAGGCTGGGCTTGCATTTGCCACCCTCCTGTCTCAGCCCCCCAAAGTACTGGGATTACAGGTGTGGGCCACCAAGTCCAAGTCCATGCCACTAGTATCCAGGACTCCTTACCCACTCAGGACGTTACAGGCATCTCCCCCCACGTGGTGGCCACACCTGTGCTTCTGCTTCAGAGCATGTAGCATATTCCCAGGGTTTCCAATGTGAAAAGCATGTCTACTTTGTATTACACACATGCCATCACACCTACAGAACCCACTATCGACTCTAAGTTTGTGTAAAATGTCACAGTTATGCAAACACAGTCTTATGGACACAGGGGTGTGCGCCTGTCATCCCAGCATTCTGGGAGGCTGAGACAGGAGGATTTCAAGTTCGAGCCCAGCCTAGGCAACTAAATGACTTAGCAAAGCCTGCCTCAAAATAGAAAAAAAAATTTAAAAAGCTGGAGATGTAGTTCAGTGGGTTCAATCCCCGGTACCGAAGGTGGGCAGGGGCAGGGCTTTTGCTACCTTCACAGGTATTACTCGGGGACCGACAGGCCTCCTTGACTGTCACTGTGTGTCCAAGGCTCAGGTGACAGACGAAATCAATACCAAGCAGCACCTGCTGGGGCCAGACTCTGGGATGGCAGCTTGGGGGCACTGGCACATTTGAACCACATACAACTTAACCAAGGAAGATCCCATAATCCTCATCTTACAGTGTCAAAAAGTTTAAGGTCACAGAATCACTAACTGGTACTATGAGATGTGGTCCCAGAGATGGAAGATCAAACTTAAAAATATGCGTTGCAAAGACACCTGCCTATGGACCCCCTAATATCCTCCCCTCGGCTTCAAATACACTCACCCCCCTCCCATTTTTGGCTCTTCCTGGAGCAGGTCCGGAAGTCCTCCCTCATGAGAGTCCCACGGCAAGGCAGCACATAACATAGTGGCACGGCCTTGTCCACCTTAGTCACCAGATCTGGCATTGTGTGGCTTCTGGCGCTTTCCTGTCAAAATGGTCACGAATGATCAGTATTTTACATCTATTCAGGACATCGAGGTAACCATGACAGCTCAACTAAAGACACTCAGGAAAGAGGACTTTGGAACTGCTGCAGGAAGTGGGAATAATGACAGGATGAGTGTGTTAGAAATGAGGGGGGCTGTGAAGGAGACTCATGGCCATGTGCCGCTGATGGATGCAAGCATGCATGTATGCATGTATGCGTACATTGTGGTCCTGGGGGTAGAGTTCAGGGCCTTCACGCCGCCGAGCTACGTCCCCTGACCTTTTTGCATTGTGTGACTGGGTCTCGCTACCTCGCGAGGTGGCCCAGGCTGGACTCAAAACTGTGATCCCTATGCTTCAGCCTACCAGAGTGCTCGGATGACAGGTCTGTGCCACCCTGATCTGGCAATGTGTCTTTTAGGATAATAAAATTTTTTGAATTTAAGTGTTGACTGTGTTTATTTTTTAATTACACCTTGCTTATAACTTGATGATAAGTAACTCAGGAGGTTGCAAGAATTCATTGCCTGGATAGACCAAAGATGTTTAAGGCACTACCTGACACAGAGTTCAGTCAAAGTGAAGCTTTAATTAAATCAACAAACATCACATCACTTGTTCTTCACCCTGAGTCACTTTGGAGTCACCACAGAGAGCATGATACAAGCTCTCTGGCTTTGTGGAAATCAAGTATGACTAGGCCCTGGGTCCGGTCCTTTCAGTTGAGTCTGGTTTCCAGTTGTGCCTCCACTCCCAGGAGAGGTAGGAATCTGCACCCGTACACACCTGCAGCAGGATTCTCACCTGCCTGGTCCCTGGGCAGGCTTAGAGGGGTTAAGCCAGGGTTGTTGTTCCCTGGCTACCGATGAAAATTCAGCCGCTATCGATTCCAGTGAGCAGGGTGCCCTTCCCAGGTCAGGAAGGAATCCCGGCATTGTTGGGTAAATGCGCATTCTGTGCACTACATCAATTAGGCTGACCCCAGGGGCTCGGCCGCCCCAGCTCCCCACTTACAGTGACAGCTGCCATGCTAATGAATCCACATTGACATGATAATTAAACCATTACACAGAGTGGGCCTTTCCTAGTCACCAAGCTTGGGGGAGGGGTGCTGGGGGAAGTGGAGGGCTGCTCCAGGCTCCGAGGTGCCAAGGCACTCGGGCCTCGGGATTCCCACTGGACGCCCTGAGACAGGTGCTGAGGACCTGCACCTGTGCCTCTAGCATTGGTGACAAGGGGTAGGACAGGCAGGGGACCTGGTGCCACCTGAATGCTGCTACTTAGTTGTCAATTACTAGTAGTAAATGTCTGGGGCACATCATAGGAGTCCAAGGTGGAGGGCTTGGCGCCTCTGGCCTCAGAGGGAGGAGCCAAGGAACACTGTCGTCAGTCTCTTTGGGGAAAAAGACTTTGTAAGTGATGATCACAAGTTTTGAAGGCCTGGTTTTTTGGTACAGGCCCATCCATCCACCCACCCACCCGCCCATCCACCTGACCCATTCAGGCACCCTAGCCCACTTCTCCTTGGCTGGAGAACAGGCTCTGGGGCAGGCAAGCAGCAGGGCTCAAGTATGGACTCTGCCATGGACAGCCATGTAGTCCTCCGGAACATCTGTTTCCTCACCTGTGAGGTGGCTTAGAACCACTGCTTTCCCTCCTGGGCTCAGTATTAGATGAGACAGCTGGGTGAGGGGCTGCGGCAGTCCTTCCCATCAACAGCAGGTGACAAGACCTCACTGATCACTATCAGTTCCTGTGTGGATTCTGGTCTCAGGGACTATTGGGGGTATGTAAAAACTAAGATGCTTCCAGCAGTGCCGGAGGACAGGTCAGCACAGCCCCTGGCCATCCTTGGAGGTGAGGCCAGGTGTACAGTATGTACAGTATAAATGGGGAGAAATGAGGACCAGAAAATGACACCTTTGGGGAATAGAATGAGGCGAAAAGACAGTCTGGCTCGGGACTAAAGGTAGCATCTTATGAGATGTCTATCCAGCCATCCAGCCACCTGTTTGTAGAACCATTCACCTGCCCAACCATCCATCCACCCAGCCACCCACCCATTCACCCAACCACCTCTCTATCCATCCAACCATCCACCAATCTACCTGACGGTCCAGTATCCATCCATCCACCCATGCAACATCCATCCATTTGCCTGTCCATCTATAAAGCCATCCATCATCTAATCCTTCCTCCATCGCTGTGTTTACCCATCCACCTATTCAATCATCCATTTGTCTGTCCACCTATCTATCCATCCATCTCCCCACCCACCCACCCATCTGTCAAACCCTCTGTCCATCCATCCACCTGCTCACTCATCCACCCATCCTTTATACACCACACACACACACACATACATTATTAGGGGCCATGTTACAGAAGTGAACACTGGCCAAAACAATACCTGATTCTTATAAATATCTGGTCAGTAAGTGGATGAACACCAGGCTTGGGTGTGGCTCTGTGGTGAGCGCTTATCAAGCACTTGAAGGGCCCTGGTATCCATCCTGATATCACCAAATCCATCAATCAATGACAACGAGATCAGTGAGTTAGATGCAGCTCTTATCCTCCTACTGCCTGCAGAATGGTGTGGGCAGCATGGCTGACACTCATGCTCCTCTCTCCTCCCTGGCATCAAGCCCCCTGCAGGCCAGGCTGGGATGCACAGGATGCAGAGGGGCTAGCTTAGACATGGAAGGATTCACCAGGGTCAGCAAAGGACCCCACTGTCGGATTCTGCACTGAGGGTCCTGAAGTTATGCTCAGATTTAGCAGAGAAAGTGCTAGCATTGATCACTAATGTTTGTGTTGAGCATACAAATGGGAAGAAAGGAGTCCCTATGCCAGGTGTTTGTTACCTCAGGCCCAGGAAGATTCAGGTGGACTCTCTCTCTCTCTCTCCCACCCTCCCTCTCAATTTTTAAGTTTTATTTTATTTATTTTTTATTGGTTCATGTCTTAGTTACTTTTTCATTTCTGTGTGTGTGTGTGTGTGTGTGTGTGTGTGTGTGTGTGTGTGTGTGTGTGGTACTGGGGACCAAACCCAAAGTCTTCACACTGAGTTGTATCTCCAGCCCATTATGACTTTTTATTTTAAGGCAGGATCTCACTAAGTTGCTAAGCTACCAAAGCTGGACTTCAAGTTGCACTCCTCCTGCCTTAGCCTCCCGGAATGCTGGGACCACAGGCCTGCTGTGTTTCTCCGATCATACAGGATAGTCGAGCCCTGTTCCTATCATGCCAGGAGTACTAGGGTAGCAGTTCCCTCTGGGAACCGGAATCTCAGCTTCTCGTTTCTAAGCCACTCACTCTGGCTAACCTGTCATGTGAGAGCCACTCAGCTGCCTTTGGAGAATCTCATCTGATTTGTCCAAGTAGCGACACAAGTCAGATGCTTTGTTAACAAATTCAGCAAGCACTGGTGGGGTATCTACTGCGTCAAAGCCTGAGGAGTGAGGACAGGAATACATTGCGTGTTCCCAGGGCTTTAGTGTCCGGTGCAGACGCGGGAAGAGGAGCTGGAAGGAAGGAGCCAGCACTGCAGGCTCGCTGTTACTGCATCTTCTTTAAATGGCACAATGGCCAGTGACGTGGATCTTGGTGGCCCCGAGTGTCCTCTGTCACCAAACCTCTGGGTGTCATGCTGGCGGTGGGCACTGTGTATGCTGTGGGTGAGCACGAGGCTCGCTCGAGTCAAGGAAAGGAAATGAGCTCTTGTGATTCTGCTCCCCAAACTGGATACGGAGCTGTAGGACTGTCATCCCAGCACTCTGGAAGGCTGAGGCAGGAGGATCTCAGGTTCAAGCCCAGCCTGGGCAACTTAGTGACTTAGAAAGACTCTTTCTCAACACTGAAAAATAAGAAACAAAAACTGGGTTCAATCCCCAGTACAGAGAGAGAGACACAGAGACAGACAGACAGAGAAGGGCTTCATTGGAGGGCTGGAAGATGGTCCCCTCAGTCTCTCTGGTCCCACTATGTGTTCTCCCCATCACCCCCACCTCTGTGCCACCCATGTGCCTTCATGTATAGATGCTGCCAATGCCAACGAAAGCCCGTGACTCCCGAGCTGTGGCTGGACAGGAGGGTGGGCCCAGGCCTGACACCTGTACCAAGGGCTTGCTGTGCTGTGATGATGGGGTCTGCTTTGTACTGAGTAGCTAAATTATTTTTACTTTTTTTTCCCTCTTTGTGTGTGTGTGTGTGTGTGTGTGTGTGTGTGTGTGTGTTTGCGCGTGCATGCGCACGTGCGCAGAATCTTCACACTGAGTTCTATCCCTAGCCCTTGTTATTTTTTGTTTTGAGATAAGGTCTCACTAAGTTGCCTGGGCCGGGCTTGAATTTGTGCTCCTCCTGCCTCAGCCTCCCACAGTGCGGGGATGACAGGTGTGCACCCTATAGTGTAGCTAAATTCTGAGACTATGCAATGCACCCTGTAGAGCACAGCTAAGGCCACTGGCTCCTCCACTGGTGGGAGCTCTGCCTTGGGACCCTGCAACAAGGCACACCCAGCACTGGACACACGCCATCTCCCGGATTTGTTGCCTTCCTGTGACGCTGGCAGCCAAAGAGGAGGGAATGGGAGCCACTTCTCATAGGCAGCTGGTGGGGACCTGAGGTGGGAATACTAGGGTCCCTCAGCATGATGAACAGAGGGCAGCTGGGGATGGAACAACAGAGACAGGACATTTCTGCTGAGCCAGGTGTCCAGAACTGACTTGAATCTGCTGGAAACAGAAATACTTCATATCACAGAGCAGGAAAGCCACCAGGTCCCCTGCCCTCGTGGTGGGCACACACTTACCCCTGGCAGGGGGAAGCAAGGGGCTCGAACACCCAGGAGGCTGAGGGGCCCACCTAGCCCTGAGGCTCCACAAACAACACCCCACGCTCCAGACCCTCAGGAATCCCCGCCAGGTTCTGGGCCCTGCTTCTCCCTCCCCCTCTGTGACATCCTGGGGACTGTCACATGAATGATAAGACCCATTTTGCAAGAGGTCCCAGAGTCTGCAGGGAGGCCACTCCCTGTTGTGGTATCTGGAGCCACCCAGCTGTCCAACCACAGCTCTGCCAGCCTTCCACCAACTCCAGGGCTTGGTCGCAGGATCATGCAGGGAGCCGAGGGACCACAATTTCCCAGGCGCTGGGTGGCACGAGCTGACAGAATGACACATCCTTGGTGGCAGGCCCAGCAGCACCCCGCGAGGGCTAGCACAGCTACAAGGCTCAGGGCCGCAGCACAGGGTGGCCTCGGGGTTCTCAGAGGGACAGTGATGGCAACATGGGTCAATGCTGCTGGTGACAGATGTGACCTGTGGCTTACCACTAGGCTGTGTGTTCTCCTGTTACCTAGTTCAGCCTTCGTTCACTTTTGGTTGAGGAAATGAGGCCCAAAGGGCTGAATGGCCTTCCTCTACTCGCGTGTCTTGAGTGGCAGATCTGACACGTGACCCTCGCAAGTTAGGCTTCTCGACTTTCTTCTTTTCTCTTTCTTTGCAGTAGCGAGCATTGAACCCAGGGCTCTTGCACTGAGCTAGGTCTCCAGCACTCTTGATTTTGAGCCAGGATCTGGCTGAGTTGCTAAGCTGCCCCTGCTGGGTTCAAGCTAGTGACCTTCTTGACTCAGCCTCCCAGGTGTTGGGATATGGCTCCGATTTCGGAGCTTCTCGTCCCCTTGTTTGGGACAGAAAATCACTTTCTTACAAAACTGAATTCCAGAGTCTTTGGGCCACGAGGGCAAGCTTTGCAGTCCAGCAAAGCCCTGGTCTGGGAGCCAGGCATTCCTGGGTTAGAATCCAGATCCCAGATCTCCTGGTCTCTGACCCCAAGCAGAGCAAGGCAGCCCTCTGGTGCTCCCAGACCCGCAGAAGGAATCATGGTAATTCCTGATTCCAGATTGCTGAGGAGACCCCAGCAGGAATTATGGTCACCCCTGATCCCCATCTCTGGGGGACCCCCAGCAGGGATTTCCGGTCACGCTGGTCACAGCGGCTGGATGTCAGGACAGAGGCCCATGAGGTCTCTGACCTATATGCTGCCTAGGCGAGGTCTGCTGTCTGTGCCACAGATACCAGCATCCACTTCCCACGGCAGGCGTCGGCACAAGCTCTGGCTACCCCTCGTGCCTAAGCTCCTTGTGGCCTCTGGCTTTCCTCAAAGGCCCGCATCCTTCTCGGAATGTTTACTGCAGGGCTTTTGAAGTTTCTGACTGCTATTTTGAATTGGGCTTCTGGGCTATAATGTCCTTTAAAAAACTTTGTTTTTCAGTTGTGAAATATTTCAAATCTGCTCTGAGAACTTTAAACATCAGCATTTTAGTTCAAGCAGAATTAGACTAAATTTATATTTATGATAAGCCTGGATAACTCAGTCATTTCTCCATCACTGGGAAGAGAAGCCCCCTGTGTCACATTGTTGGGCCATCATCCCTCTGCGATGGCTCTAGGAAAAGCCCCCATCTCAGTGTCGGGGACACAGCACTCCTTGACGGGGGATGAGCAGAGGGGTCTTGTTTGATACCCTAAAAAGTCATCTTCGTGCAGTTCCGTACACATGAATTCGGGCATCACCATACACACACCCTGGCAGTACTGACCACTCTGCAAACTTCCATTTAAAAGAGAAATAAGCCCAGTCTGGTGGCAAAGGCCTGTAATCCCCACACTCCAACACTCTGGGAGGCTGAGGCAGGAGGATCACCAGCTCAAGCCCAGCCAGGGCAATTTAGGGACTTAGCAAGACCTTCTCTTAAAGTCAGAAACAAAATGGGTGAAGTCCATGGGCTCAATCCTCAGCTCAAAAATAAAAAAAGTAGAAATAAAAATATTGATCCCAACAGAGATCCATTCTGAATAGTTTTCCACTTTTGGGTGTGCCTGTCTCTCCACAGACAAAAATAAGAATAATTAAATAATGTGTATTCAAAGGGACAATACACAGGCTTTTAGTGTGACCCTGTTTGGGTGTTTTGCTTTGTTATTCTGGCCCTGGGGAAATGCACGTGCCTTGGGTGTGCACGGACCACCAGGCCAGCCCTATCCGGATCTTACAGTAAGCAGCCTGCTGAGACACAGTGGGCCCGCATTCCGTTTCGAATCCGCATCTTCCTACTACTGCAGATGGTGAAGGGTCTGTTTGCCGGCAAAGTTCCGTTTCTCTGAGCTTCCTTTTCCTGTCTATGTTCATAAGGATGTAAGTAAGACCCATATGGCAAAGTCCCCCACGTGCAGGGGCTCAAGGTCCACAGAGTGGCTGCTCTCTTGCATGACAGAGCAGGTGCGTGAGCACACCCAGAATCCCTCCTCACCTTGACCCTGCGTCCCCTCCCCAGTACCATTAAAAAAAAAATGTCCTTCAGCAAGTCACTCCCCCCTCCCTTTCCAATTGGCCCATGCCGTGACTCACAGGCACCCATCATTGGGACAATGGTGTGGCCCAATAAGACCCCTGCCCCCCACCTTTTCTTAAAGACAAAGTTGTGCTCTTGTAACACAGACTGGACACGATCTCACAGTGTAGCCCAGTGCTGAGATTATAGGCACACACCACCATGGCTGGCTGATTTTTATGTGGTGCTGGGGAATTGAACCCAGGGCCTTGCACTCTAGGCCAGAGGTCTAACCGCTGAGCTATGCTGCCAGCTATGGGCTGCCTTTTAGGGAGCAAAGTGTCACAGACCCTACTGAGTGGGTGACAGACCAGGGTTCAGGCTTCAGGGAGCAACAGCAACCTTCTAGGCACATGTCATCATAACCCCAGACCTGTGTTCCCCACAGGGATGGCAGTGACCAAGCCACACCAGTCCCAGCCCAGCAGCTTACCCTGGCAGGGCAGAGAGCCAAGCCTCAGAGCACCGTGGAAACTTGCACACACACCCCCCAACCCCCGCAGGCCCCCAGCCAGCCACCCAGCACACCCACCCAGGCACCCACAGGAGGCCACAGCCCAGCCATAAATCGTGCAGTGTTTGGAGCAGCAGGCCCGTGGCCCCTAATCCAATCTCCCCGGCGAGGGCGGCGCTGGCTCACCCGGCTGACAGCTATTTAATAAACCCATTTGTGTCCCTCTGACGGGAGGCAGGGCAGTGGGTGTTGAAGAGTCTTCGCCAGGCCTGTGGCCGCCAAGACCCCCATGCTCTCAACACTCCCCTACCCGTGACAGACAAATTGGGAAGAACTGGAAATTAACCTGAGCTCTCTTCTTTTTAAAGGAAAAGACACATGCACTCACCGTGGGGGCCCAAGACAGAGGGGCGGCAGGAGAAATCGCATTTCCTGGCTGCAGGGCCCAGGTGACAGATGTTCACCTCATCACAGTGTCACACAGCGTCACAATGACGCAAGGTCTTCGCCTTGTGGATGGCTCATATCAGGGATTCTGGCTTCTGCACATGAAAGGAAAGGCAGATGTTGTTAAGCCCAGTTGCTGGACGCTGAGTGCTTCCCTGAGGTCCTCGGCCACCAGCCCCGCCAGCCAGGGGGCAGCTTGGGGTAACAAAGGTGGCCTCAGCCCCCAGTCAGCAGGCCCAGCTAAAATTCACATTCTGCCTTTTATGAGCCCCTCAGCTTTGGTCATTCCTCTCCTCTCAGGAGGCCTCTATGGCCTAGAACGACAGCACTGGGAGGCTGAGGCAGGAGGAGAGCAAGTTCGAGCCCAACCTGGGCAACTCAGTGAGACTCTGTTTCAAAATTAAAAATAAAACTGGGTGCTGAGGACGTAGCTCAGTGTAAAGACCCTCGGCTCCATCCCCAGCTCCAGTAAATAAATATAGTGGGGTGACCCCACCTCACCAAGCTACCATTAGCACAAAACATGAATATATTTGGTATAAGGCAGCCACTCAACAAACTGGAGCCAACACTTGTTTGTTGGTAGTAATACCCATCAAATCTACTACCCATGCCAGCACCGAGTCCCTACACATGCCTGCTTGTTACTTATTGGTGAGCCTAGGGTATTATACCAGAGGTGCGTGCTTGTCTGTGGGTCTTACTGGGGAGGCCTAGCATCTGATTCCTCCATGTTTCAGCCTTGACTTACAGGATGGCACGATTTCTCATGTGCTCCTATCCCTTTAAGAAAAACTGGGAGATGGACAAGCCAGGCCTGGGCTGCCTGAGTAGGAAGGCTGGGCTGCTGGGTGGGAGAGGCACCACCTCCTCGGGGCAGAGAAGTCCCACTGGGTGGGCCGGGGTCCAGGCGGGGGCTCTCAGGACCACCGCTGGCCTAGAGGGCATCATTCAAAACATGCAGGACTGGAAACATTCCCTCTCTCTCTCTCCTTTCAGTACTAGGCATTTAACCCAGGACCTGCATATTGAGCTACACCCAGACTTTTATTTTTATTACTGAGGATCTTGCTAGGGCCCTAAAAATGGCCATCATCAGGGACTTGACGACAATGCTGGGGAGGCTACGGGGACAAAGGAACCCTTCCACATTGTTGGCGGGGCTGGAAATTGGCACAACCATTATAGACAGCAGTATGGCGATTCCTCAAAAAACTGAAAATACAAATTCCCTTTGACCCAGCTATAATTCTTCCTGGGATCTTCTCAAAAGAGTTAAAGACATCACATCCCAATGATACATGCACATCTGTGTTTATAGCAGCAGAATTCATAATAGCCAAGTCTTGATAGGTCCATCAGTAGGTAAAGGGATGAGGACAATGCAGTACATGTATGTGCATAATGGAGTACTACTCACCCATAAAGAAGGATAAATTTGAGTCATTTGTAGGAAAATGGATGGATCTTGAGGTCATGTGCTGAGTTAAATAAATCAGACACAGAAGGTTAAATATTGAATGGTTTCGCTTACATGGGAAACCCAAAACACAAATAAATTGAAGAAGCAAACATATTCAAATGATAGGAAACAGAGTAGGTGCCGTGGAGATAGGTGGGAATACGTGAATGGGGCAGACAGAAAGGAAGTAAAAATGACTAAGGTGTGACGTGTATGTGCACTGTCTCCCAACATGAGCGCAGCTGCTGCCGACCACAAACTTACACTAATAAACTAAGTTAGAATAGACAGACAAGACAGAGACTGCAGCCGAGTTCCTCATGGAGCAGCCAGGACCCACGCTGGGAAGCAAAGTCTGGTGACAGTGTCAGGAGGCGTGCCAACTAGCAAGTGCGACCATCCCATGACTTACGTGGTGGCCAGAAAAGGATCCTGGTGGCTCCACAGGGAGCCAGGCCAGGCTCAGGCTCCAAGAGCTATCACCCCCCTGGCCCCACCTCTAAGGGGTGTGCTACGGTTGTTGGGGGACCGACCCCAGGCTATCCCACAAGCCCTGGAAAGTCTGTCTGTCCTCCCTACTCCTCCACATATGGCTATTGAGTTCATGGTTATCATGGTCCCCCAAAAGCCTCATGCGTCTGGATGTAGTGGGAGAACTGTGGAACCCCGCTTGTTATTGGGAGGCAGGGTCTGACCGGAAGGGGCAGGTGCTTGGAGTTTGACCATCTTGTTAGGATTGGGAAGCGTCTGGGGCAGAGCTTTCAGATGTGGGTTGTTCACTTCTGGGCCAGCAAGTGAGGGAGGGGCACCCATCTTGGGTGGGGAGCGGGGGGGGGGGGGGGGGGGGGGGGGGCAAGTGACAGGTTTAACCAAGTAAAGGAAGGAAGAAGAAACATTGTTGCAGCTTCCTCCTGGGAAAGCTCTGGCCTGGCCTGAGTCTCCAGGCATGGACTCGCTCCTGTCTGACTTGGCTTCTGTCTGCAATGCCGCGAGCAGCTCTCCAGCCCCTGCCGTGAATGGACAGTGTGAGATCTGAAGCTGCAAGCTGAATACGGCTTTGTCCCCTTAAATAGTGGATGTTGGGTATTCAGCCACAGCAACGAGAAAGTAACTCAGATGGTGTCACTGAGCAGGAGGGGCAGCCTTACCACCGACTCTGTGTTGGCCTTGCAAACCTGGGGAACTGGGGACCTGGGGACCTGGTCTCTACTCAGCTGGTGAGTTCCAGGTCAGAGAAAGGCCAAGAGTCTGGAATTTTCCATGCCCTTCCTCAGATTCTGAGCATTTGTTCTTTGTTCCTACTCTTCCTCCTCCTCCTCTTCCTCCTATTTTAGGTGGTACTGGGGATTGAATCCAGCGCCTAAGCATCAGGAAATAACCCCAGCCCTGTTTTATTTTGAGAGCTCATTAAGTTGCTAAGTTGCCAGAGGGAGCTTGAACTTGGGATCCTCCTCCCTCAGCCTCCCAGAGTGCTGTGATGACAGGCATTTGTAACCGTGTCTGGTTTGCATTCTTTCGCTTTTCCTTGGAAATCTCCTGTCCCTGTTTTTAACCTTTTCTTCACTGCCCCTTCTGTGTATAAATGGTATCATAGGAAAAGTAATCTGTGTGTATGTGTAAATCCTATTTCAGTGCATATCAGAATTTTTAATGACAAAATCTTACTCTATGATTGTAACCAGTTCCTCTCTTCATGGACATTTGTATTGTTTTCCACTTTTTCTTTCTTTCTTTTCTTTTTTTCTTTTTTTTTTTTTTTTTTTTGTGGTCCTGAGGATAGAGCCCAGAGCTTCACACTGTGCCACACCCCCAGCCCACTTTTTGGTTTTTATTTGAGACAGATACTCATGGAGTCTCTAAGATGCCAGCAGCAGGCTGGGCTAGAGCTGCTGATTGTCCTGCCTCAGCCTCCAGTGGGCCAGAGTCGCAGCCTGTTGTGCCCAAGTCGGCTCCTTCCCCAATAGCTGGGGACCTTGCTACCACCTTCCTCTCCTCTGACCACGCCCTCTGTTCCGTATGCTGGGAAATTTCCCTCTCCCCATCTTTCCCTCCCTTTTCTCTTCTGTTAACAGAAATTTTAATTTCGGTGACGTCCAGGGCCAGTTCCCTTCTTTTGGTGGCTAGTGCACGTGGTGCTCTGTCTAAGGGTTCCCTGCCCCCTCCGCCAGCCATGGACCCACATATTCCGTTGTCTCCCAGAGGGCTACTGAATCAGCTTTCGGGTAGGTCTCCCTTAACGCCACTGGGCATCACACATTTGAACTGGTTATTAAAAGAGTACAGGAGGGGGAGGGGGGACGCAACACAGAAGCCAACGGGGTCGGGGCCACCTTCCCTCACTGTTAACCTCCATTAGAGCCGCAGAGGCCAGCGCCGCCTTCAAACAGGGACCTGCAAATGGAATTCACACAGTGCGCGACCCTTGGTGCTCAGTGCTCTCGAGGTGGCAGCTGGGCCATGGCACATTCCGGAGCTTTCACACCCTTCCTGGCTCCCTCTCCTCCTCCCCTCCCCGCCTCCATGCCAGGCGACCCTCTGCAAGGGCGCCGACGAGCTCATCTGGCCTTGTTTTGACCACCGTCTGCTGCGATCCCATCCCGCTTTATAATTTGTGCGTGTGTGTGTGTGTGTGTGTGTGTGTGTGTGTGTGCATGTGTGTATGCGTGTGTGTGTGTATGTGCGTGTGTGTGTGTGTGTGTGTGTGACCCGGGACTTTCACTGAGCTCTATCCCCAGCACATTTCTAGTTTTGATTTTGAGACTGGAAGCTGGAAGCCACAGACCAGGAGGGGTCAAGGACATGCCCAGCCCCAGGTCAAAGGCCAGAGCTCCCTGTGGGTCACCTGTGCAAGTCTGTGTTGAAAACTGAAGAAACAGGAGACCGAAGTGCACAGGTGACAGCACAGCGGGGAGCTCTTCTGACAACAGCAGCCCGTCTCTCATCTTTCCTGGCCACAAGCTGGTTGGCTGGTGCCAGCCACATCAGGGCCAGGGCTTCCCTTCACAACGCTGGGGAACCAACTCGGGGCCTTATCCTTGGCAGCCAAGCACCTTAACCATTGAGCTTCACCTCCAGCCCCGCTAGACTGTCTTAATCTGGACCCGCTGGCATAGCCTGGCTCATGGTCACACCCACAAAAAAAAATAACACCCACAAATTGTCCTGATAATTGTAACTCAAGTACAAGGAAAGAATTTTCTCAATGTGCAGGTGGAGGTGAAGCAAGAGCTAAGGCCAGGCCGCTAGGCAGAACCGCGTGTGAGCCCAGGGAGCTGGCATGGGGGCAAAGGCCGGCATCCCCGCACTCTGGGAGGCTGGGCCAAGAGGATCGCAAGTTCAAACTCAGCCTGGGCAACTTAGTGACCTAATAGGGCCGGTGTCAAAATTGAAAATGAAAATGGGCTGGGGATGGGATGTGAAGGTCCTAGGTTTGATCTCCAGTGTCACAATAATTCTTACTAAAAAATTAAGACCCATGTCAACAGTTGGAGACAGAGACACTGGTCCCCAGACTCCAGCAGCAGAGTCCTACCCTGGTGCGTGTGTCATTGGTTCCTACAGCTGTGAAGCGGCTTGTTTTCATCATGGAAATCGCGAGGGGGAGAGAGGAGAGACGACACTGTGAGCAAGTGAAATGAGAGCTGTTCGCTGTCCTAAAGATCGGGGCATATGGTCTCCGCTACCTCTGGCATCCCCACAGCTCCCCTTGGGGGTCAGTGAAGACACGGGCCTGTGACGACGGTAAATGCAGTGCCGACCCTGTCCCCAACCTGTCCTCAGTGGAGGGCAAGGCAGAGAACACACGTTCATTTGATTTACCCTGGAAGCCCTGTTCTCTGCAGTGGGGATAGACACGCCTGGCCCAGGAAGCTGGTCTAAACTGCAACCCTTTCTGCCAGCAAAATGCTCTCCTGCTGCCTCCCCGAGGTGGGGCCCCATCTCCAGCCATTGCCACCTCCAGCGAGCAGGTCCAGCCAGGGAGCCCGGCACGGCTCTGGCCTGGCTGTCTGCTAATTGGGAGTGTGATTGCTGCCCAGATCCCACATGGAAGACGACTCTGTGAGTCCGTGCTCCTGGGATGAGCACAGTGAGGGCAGAACTGGCCTCCCGGAGACAGTGGGTCCCTCCGTGCCACAGGAACCCAAGGGCCACAAGAAGGACCAGGGCAATGTCTCTACTCCAGAGCCTCGGCACCCTCAATCAGAGACACACAGCCACACGGTGTACTATGCTTTTGAAAACTGATTTTATATCTATAGACAAATAGATAAATATCTTATATAAAATGATCCATCTTCACTACTACTAAGTGTTCAATACAGTGACCTAGGTGCCTTCGTGTCGTGGTGTGACATTAAGGTTAGAGTTGGGGCAGGGCAGTGGGGCCACCTCTGCCTTGTGTATCCTGTGGAAAGCACAGAGGTCCCATTTGGCATACTCAGTTAAAATTTTTTAAGTCTTCCTGATAAAATTTGCTTCTGTTATTTTGCATCTCGCGCTGGTGGAAGCGAGCCAGGTGCTTGGGAAGTGTGGGGCTGCGCAGTCTCCAGATGATTGGCAGGAGGCTTAATTACAAGGAGAGACCACGAGGTCTCCGTCTGCCCTGTCTGGCTAATGAATTTTAAGACAGGGTCTTGCTAAGTCATTAAGCTGCAAAGACTGGGCTCAAACTTGGGATCCTCCTGCTTCAGCCTCCCAGAGCACAACAGGGCCCAGCATGCTTTTTCCACTTGAGGGGATCCCCCCAGGTTTCCCAAATGGTAGGGAGCCTAAGCACTCAGGGAGCCTGAACGCGGGCTGGCTGAGGAGAAGCACTGGCACTGAAGAGCTAAGCGATGCTCAGAGACAGATGAGACGGCCAACCGCATTTGCCACGCAGGGGAGAGGAAAGGATGGAGGACTGGTCCTGAAGATTATGAATTGGTTCTAGAAAGATGGGACAGGCAGGACACGGAATTCTAGTTTTTGATTCTGTGAGGTAAAGTCCTCTGGGAGGGGCTTGATCGTCCCAGTGCTAGGGGTAGGGCTAGGACTCGGGTTAGAACGAAGGTTAGGGCTAGGGTTAGAGTTATGGCAAAGACTAAGGTTTAGGCTAGAGCTAGGGTTAAGTTTAATGTTAGGGCTGGGATTTTAGGATTAGGTTTAAAAATAAAGTGAGGGTCATATAGTTAAATTTGGATTTTAAGTAGATCTAAGGCTTAATCTAATTTAGAACTAGGAGTTGGTGTTGGACTAGTGTTAGAGTTAGGGGTTAGGATTAAAATTAAGATTAGGGTTAAAGTGAGGTTTAAGATTAAGGCCAGGATTAAAAGGGTCAGGATTAAGGTTTGGGTTTGGGCTGGGATTAGAATTTGGGTTTAATTCAGACTTAGAGCTAGCATTAGTTTTATAGCCTAGTGTAGAGTTTTGGTTAGACTTAGGAGTTTTGCTTAATGTAGGGTTAGAGCTAGGATTAGTTTTAGGAGTAGTGTTAGGGTTAGGGTTAGGACTCGGATTAGTTTCAGGGCTAAAGCTAGAGTTGGGGTGAGGGTTAATGTGTAGGGGTCAGGATGGACACAAGCACATTTTGCTCACATCCGGGACAACTGAGCTTGACACACTGAGCTCCCAGGACTCCCTGGTTGTTTTGCACCTGAGGATCACCCAGGCGCACATCATCCTGAACATGTCTGTCTGGGTGCTTTCTCCCCTGCCCTGACGCACGCCTCCCGCTATTCCATATAAGGTGATAATTCTGTTTCTCTGAGATGACTGGATGAATGAAACTTACATGGACTCTGGGCTGCCCCTCTTGCTCTGCCCTATATATATTCTCACTTCCCCTAATAGTGGACTGTGTTCTCTGTTCTCTGTTCTCTGGAACAGGTCTTGGGAGATCATTTTAGTGTCTCCGTGGCCACACTCTCCTCAGCTGTTTGGTGGGCTCCACAGGTCGGGCCCACAGGTTAGGGGTTGGGTTAGGGTTAGGGTTTGGATTAGAACTTGGTTAGGCTCAGGGCTAAAGCCAGGGTTAGAATTAGAGTTAGGGTTAGGTTCTCTGTGAGAATACTGTTTTTTGTGTTCATTCGAATATACATTGAGCTTTTATATTCTAAGTCTGTCCTAAGAAAGTTGTGTGTTTAAGTTTTTCTTATAAAATTTTTAGTTCATTATTTATGTTTTACTTTAGCTAAAACAATCAACATCTTTTAGAAATCTTGGGTTGTTGAATATCTGATTTGTGGCTAAAATGGATTTTATTATGAAACAAGACCAGGAAGTTGCTTTTTTGACAACCAGAAAAATTATACATTTTTTTCTCTAATGAATCATTTCTATTTTCAGTTTTACTAGTTGAAATATGACAAGAAGAAGACTCATAAACACTGGCATCTACAGAAATTCAAGAAAGATAAATTCCTTTGGGGGGTCCTGATGGCATTCCAGGAGGGTGAGAGAGACCCAGGGACTGTCATACTGCTAGGAAGAGCAAGGCACATCTGCGGCCAGCGTCAGGGCTCAGGACATGGCTCTGGGTCACAGACGATGGGCCCTGGGAGTCCGCAGACACTGCCCTAGAGTGCTCGGGAGGCTGGGCCCCGACAGCTGAGCAGAGCTGGGAACACAGGTCCTGGGACCTGCTGGGAGTGTGCTGGCTGCAGACCGCCCAGGCGCAGGCCCAGGGCGGGACCCTCCAGACTCACTTTCTTGCTGCTCCCTGCGACCTTCTTTTTCTTCTTTCTCTTCTATAAATAAACACACCTCTCCTCACCACCCACCCTGACCTGGCCTTGCTGTTATTATTCTGTTTTCCCCAGTACGGAGGATCAAGCCCAGGGCCTTCACAATGAGCTACAGCATTTTGAGTCAGGGTCTCCCTGAGTCATGAAGTTGCTGAGGCTGGACTCAGACTCGTCATTCTCCTGCCTCAGCCTCCCAGAGTGCTGAGACTGCCCGCCTGTGTCACTGCACTCTGTTTACATGAGGTGTAAGTGAAGGCATAGTCTCTGGACTCACTCTGCTTGCACAGGAGGTGATCAAAATGCCCGGTGAGTGTTGAAATTTTAAAAATGATTATAATAAAAGACACATATCCATGAATCCTACTCCGAATCCCCCCCTCCCTGCAGACACACTCATCCCACAGCAGCTCTAGAGCCTCTTCCTGAAGAATCATGAGCAAGGGCCTGCTGCCCACGTGCCACCCACAGGACGGCAGCTCCTAAGAACACGGCGGTGCATCCTCACCCACGTTGGCCATGGGATCTGGCACCTCTGGCCCCTGGCTCTTCCCCAATGTCAGAATCACCATGAGAGGCCAGCATTTTGAATCAATTCAAGACCCGGAGCAGCCTGAGAGCAACACGGGAGACCCTCAGGGATGAGGCCATGCATTGCTGCTGCAGGAAGTGTCCGGAGCAATGGACAAGCGCATCTGGGGCACTGGGGGACCGTGAGGGCATTCATGGGTGTGTGTATTTCATTGCAATAAAAATTTTAAACGTTCGGTGTATTTTCTATCACACTGCTGAGGTAAAGGTCCTGGCATCCTGCTGCGGTCATGGTGTTAGATCAATGTTTTGAGTAGATTCAGGACACCGCGGCAGCCACACAGTGCCACCAAAGATGCTCAGAAAGGAGAACTCCCCAAATTGCTTTGGAAAAAGCCAAGGAGGACGGGAAGGTTGGAGGTTGGGGGGTTCTGACGGGCATTGGGGCAGGGGGCCACCTGCTGCAATACTTTCACTTAAATGTTACCCGTGTGTGTGTTTTGGTCACACCCCTTGCTTCACAGGACAGGGCACCATCCTTTCCCCTGCCAGCACTGCTTTGTGGAAACAATAAGGACCTTGATGACAAGGACAGCCCATGTCCTGTCCCTTCCCAGCCAACCCTGTATTGTCACCCCAGGCCACCTGGGAAGGGAGCAGCCCCTGGTGGTCACCCTATAGGCTGGACACAACATCATAGGCAGCAGGAGCACCCACTCCCAGAAGGCTGTGGGCTCAGGCCAACCACCTATCCCTTCCCTGTTATCCAGGGCTTGCTGCTGAGGTCACAGCTGTGTCACAAGGAAGAAGGACCCTGTTCTAGGGCATGTGTCCACACTGGCATGCTGGTAACCACTTGGGCACCTCTGGCAAGGACCAGAGAGTCCCCCACCTGGCATCGTAGAAAGCAGCTTTGCTCTGGAGTGGACAGCTGTCCCCACTGTGCCCTCTGTCCCCACGTTCGCCTTCTACGGTGATATTGTATACCTGCTCCAGGGAGAAAGGGCAAACCCAACCAGCAGTGGCTCAGCCTGTCATGCCAACACTCCGGGAGGCTGAGGCAGGAGGATGGTGAGTTTGAGTCCAACCTGGGCAACTTAGCTATTTAGTGAGACTTTGGCTCAAGATAAAGTACATTATGAAAAGTGTAGAGAAGTATCTCAGTGCAAAGGTCCTGGGTTCCAGCCCCAGCATCTCTCACCCTCCTTCTCCTCCAGAGGAGAGGGCTTTTATGGGTCCTGGCTCCGCTTCCCAGCCAGGCACAATGCCCAGCTCCTTTGGCCTTTCTCCGGTCTTGCCTGATAGCTTGGTAGATGGACTTGGTGAAGAAGAGAATCAAGGGAAAAGTCCACAGAGAGTCTCCGGAAGATTCCAGAAGCCCATGTCAGAGAAGCACTGGTCCAAAACCTGGCTTTCCCCAGGGGCTTCTCCATAGTGGTCCCACCCACCCTCCTGCCTCAGCCTCCCAGCCTGTCACAGATGCAGACACAACAGCCTCCGTGAAGAGGCCAGGAAGTCTGTCTCCCTGTGGGCCAGGTCTGTCTGCTTTGGGGCTCTGCCACGAGGGCTTGCTGAGGAGGGACTGTCATCATTAAAAATTATTTTTAAAAGTTGTCATTCACAACGGCTGTAGGGGCCCTGAGGGAGCCCTAAGGGGACCTCATTAGAAACCATTTGCCCCTGTTAATGACCCCCTCAGGACCAGCCTTATCCACAGCAGACAAGCTGTCTGTCAGGGCAGCCATGGGAAAGGCCCTGGCCACTGGGTGTGAAAGATACAAGGTTCCTAAGACTCTCCCCGCTTATCACCCTCTCGGCTCCACAGCGCCTGCGGGGCTGGGGACACTGCGTCTGGGAGCCATGAGCCAGTCCCATCAACAACTGATAAGGTCCCTGTGACCAGCTCTGGCTCCCTGGCCTCCGGATGCCTCAGACTGCCTCAGACGGGAAGGAAAACTCCCAGCCAGCCCTGTGTTGTCACCCCAGGCCACCTGGGAAGGGAGCAGCCCCTGGTGATCACCCTATAGGCTGGGCACAACATCATAGGCAACTGGCCACCTGCTCAGGGAAGCTGTTGGGCCAGAGAGTCCTCAGTGCAGCTGGAGATGAATCACTGAAGATCTCCCATCATAGAACGGCCACCATGACGGTGGATATTAGCAGAATGTCCTCCACACGCAGTGGACCCCTGGTCCCTTCCACGTGGAGATTTTTAGTTCTGTGAATGGCTCAGCATTTGTTTTGTTCTGCTGGGACTGAGCCCAGGGCCCTCTCCCTGCTAGGCCCCCAGCCCATTTCTTAGTCTTAACATTGAGACAGGGTCTCACAAGTGACTAAGTTAAAGCCTCACACTGAGGAGAAAGAAGTCACACTTCACAGCCCAACCCGGTCCTCCCAGGATATGTAACAACAACATTTGAGACATCAGACAAAAATACGTCAGGCCCGGGCAGAGTGACTTCCTCCATCTCTGCACTCTGAGAGGCTGAGACGGGAGAGTCTCAGGCTAGAGTCCAACCTGGGCAACTTAGCAAGTTAGTAAGAGTCTGCCTCAAAAGAAAAAGTGAAAAGAAGGGCTGTGGGTGTAACTCAGGGTGAAAGGCCTGAGTTCAAGAAGCCCCAGTACATTAAAAAAAAAAAAAAAAAAAATTAAAGCCAAACTGATTCTCATTTATACATTATTTATAAATAATTTATTACTTACAAATAATGATAGAATGCTACATAAAGTATTGCTCTGTTTTTACAGGCACACTATTCAGGCTGCTCGGGAGCAAGCACACTTCTACCGGCTGCTGCTTGGAACGTGGCTGCCTCAGGCCTGGCCTGGTGTGCTCGTGTGCTGGGAGGCCTGGCCTGGTGTGCTCGTGTGCTGGGAGCCCTGGCCCGTGGCGGAATCGAGGACAGACACAGACTGCATGCATAGGGGGCCACACACGTGAGCTGTGACGAAGGTGCAGACGTCAGATCCTGAGGATTCGGGGGGAGGATGAGGGCAGAGCTCCCGGAGAAAGAGTCCTGTGGGGTCACTAACAGGGGCAAACGGTCTCATGGCTCCGGACCAGGCGGGGACCCCAGAGGGCAGAGTGGGGCAGGCAGAGGAAGCGGGCACCCGAGTGGCGGGTCAGCACCCCAAGGGGTATAGAAGATGAGGGTGATATGCAGGACGTGGTCACACGGGTGGCCTTGAACTTGAGGTCAAGGGTCTTGGATCCATTTTTTTTTTCCAGTACCAGGGATTGAACCTAGGACCTTCACACGGAGCCTAGCCTCTTTTCTCTCTCTCTCTCTTTTTTTTATTTTTGAGTCTGAGTGCCTCAGTCATCAAGTGGCCCAAGCTGGGCTCAGATTTGCAGTCCTCTTGCCTGAGCAGCCAAGAGTCTCAGCTGGGACTACAGGCAATCGCTATGGGCCCAGTTATATTTTTAAGACTTTGGCTGTCCCCTACTGATCTGCCTTTGGCAGTTTTCCTGCATATTTGCCCATCTGTGAGGCAGAAGAGTCCCCTTGGTTTAACGTTCACCTCTCCGATTACTTGGCAACCCTGAAACAATCTTATCTGGGTTTATTCTGGCCTTCAGTTGTGCTCCGGGGATGGAGAAGCTGTCCTGGCCTGCTCACACTACTACAGCAAAATACCGTGGAGGGGACATCTTATACACAGCAGAAATGAACTTCTCATAGTTTGGGAAGTGCAAGGCCCACATGTCTGTTTTCCTGGGTCTCATTGGCTGAGTCCCTGTGCTGTCCTCCTGTGGTCCAGAAAGGAGTAAGTCCTCCCGGTTCCCTCATGAGGGCTAACTCGCTTCCCAGAACCTTACCTCCAAACACCACCATATTAGTTTTACAGGTTTGGCATATAAATTTGGGGGCATAAACATTTAGTGCATATCCTATGTTCTTTTTTGGTGGCAGGGGTACAGGGTCTCATTCTATAGTCCAGATTGATTCTGAACTGAGTGTGATTCTGATTCTGAGTGTGCCACCACACACAGCTGCTTATGTATCTTGATTATTTTTCTATGTTGTGTTTTTGTAAAGAGTTGTAGATACTAAGACTATAAACACTTTATTAAGAATTATAAATGGTTTTTGTGATTTTTTTCATCTTGTTCATGATCTTTTTTGTTACATAGTTTTTAATTTTTTTCTTTTTTAAATTTATTTATATTTTGAAACAGGATCTCACTGTGTAGCTCAGGCTGGTCCTGAACTCATTATGTAGCCCAGACTGGCCTCAAACTCATGGCAGTCCTCCTGCCTCAGCCTCCTTAGTGCTGAGATTTCAGGCGCGCACCACCGCATCTGACTAATCTTTATGTGGTGCTGGGACATCTTCTGTAGGGCCTCATGTGCGTTAGGCAAGGGCTGTAACCACTGAGCCACGCCCCCAGCCCATACATGCCTTTTATTTTATGCAATGAGTTCACTGACCTTTGCTGGCGGATTTCCACCTGTGACATCACATCTTGAGAGGCTGTCCCCACCTGGAGCCTAAAAACACTTGCCTCATAAAATTGTCTCTTCTTCTGGTATGTTACACCCCAAAGTCACCTGAAAATGATGTTAGTTTAAAGGTTCTGAACTCCCGTCTCACTGTTTCCAAGCAGAGGAGCCATTTGCCCAAGCGGCTTATTGAACATGTGACTCATTACCCAGTGCTGGGAAATGCCACTTTTATCAAAGAATTTTTGTGTGTCTGCTTTTTTTCTCCCACTGCTGGGGACAGCACCCAGGGCCTTGGTACCGAGCTACATATCCTAATTCAAGACAATGTCCCACTAAGCTGCTAAATTGTCCAGGGTGAGCTGGAGCTTGTGATCCTCCTGCCTCAGCCTCCCAAGGTGCTGGGACTATCTGCTTTTTGCCTGCAGTGATTGGCACGTCTGTGTCATTTTCCTCGCAGCAAGGCTACAGTATGTCTTAGCCTCAGGTGAGGCGAGTTCTCCCTCCTCCTTTCTCTCGGAGTGTTCTCATGTGTTCTCCTCTCTTTGTTCTTCCAGACAAATTATAAAGTACTTTTGCTAGAGAGTCTTAAGTAGATGATATTATCGAAATTTTGGTGACCTTCCTCACCTTAAATAAAGAATGGGCTCTGCAAGGGGTGGCACAGTCCTGGAATCCCAGCACGCCAGGAGGCTGAGGCAGGAGAATGGCACATTTGAACCCAGCCCGAGCCCCTTAGTGACTTAGCGAGACCCTGTCTAAGAAGCAAAAATGCAACAGGGCTGGGCTGTGGCTCCCTGCGAAGGCCTGAGCTTCATCCTCGCGCTCCCTAAAACCAAAACTGAGACCTCTGCAGTAGAGTCCGTGCAAGAGCACGGCTTGCGTTTCTCACCTCAGACAGATTTGCTTTTCTGTTGTCAGCCCTGGGCCAGCGCGCCCCTGCCCAGTGGCTGCATAGAGCACAGCTACATCTACCAGTCACGTTCTACGAATGTGGTGCCGTCAAATAAAAACATGGCGGTGGGAACCCGTCTACCGGAGGCCCCAGAGACCAGAGCTGGCGCCGTGCGACTTCTGGCTCTCCCCTGAAGTCAATGTGACCATGAAAGGCCAACGGTGTAAAGCAACTGGGGACTCTGAGGCAGTCAGAGCACAGCTGAGTCCACCCAGAAAGAGGTCCCCAGAGCTGCTTCAGAAAGTGGCCAGCAGGGTGGGGTAAGTGTGTTTGAAGCAAGGGGAGAATTTTGAAGGGGGTTTCATAGAGACGCATCTTCTACCATAATAAGCTTTTAAAAATATGAACATTCACTACATATTACCTTTCTTTTTCCTTTTTGAGACAGGATCTCACTGTGTAGTCCAGGCTGGTCTTAAACTCACTCTGTAGCCCAGGATAGCCTCAAACCCATGTCAATTTTCCTGTCTCAGCCTACCAAGTGCTGGGATTACAGATGGGCACTAGTACGCCCAGTGCCAATTTGTGTGTGGTGCTGGGGAATCGAACCCAGGGCCTTGTGGATGATTGGCAAGTGCTCTAACCACAGAGCTACACCCCCCAGGCCCTCATTCAATGCTTCTGTCGTGCCTTCTATGGCAAACAAACAAACAAAAAAAAAAAAAAAAAAAAGA